>NNCF01128393.1:257714-314639 GCA_002313205.1 Laupala kohalensis
TTGCTTGCTTCCGGAGAGTAAATTAGTTTTTTTTCCCCTCCATGTGGTCATACGCAGTTTGTACTGTTTTTTGACAATAAATTTATTTATTTATAACAATAACAACAACAGAATATAAATTGAAAACCATTCATGCTTTGTTCTGTTTTTTCTCTATTGTTAGAGGAGCAAGGGGCTTCATGAAATTCTTCCAGTGAACACGAAAAGCAGCTATAGCTTTCATCTCACTTCAGGACTTTCTATAGTGTTCCAGTTCCTTCAGTACAGATGTCTCACCTGATCTTCCCTTCTTTCTCTTCCTCTAAAACTTTATCTCAGTGGTAATGGTTAGTTTTTTTCTCACAGTGTGCCCTCAAACTGCCAAAATCCATTGCCTCTTGAATTTCTTGATTTGCAGATTGGTTTCTCAGTCAGCCATTTCCTGAAGTATCTCATTTGAAAAGGTCTTCTGCCCCTTTACACCAAAGATTTTATGGAGAAAACTATTTGTAAATTCTTTAAGTATTGCATTAATAGTCACATTTGACTGATTCTAAATTTCAGAAGCATTCATATTGATTAGATAATAATTTCAAAGTATCTTTAAAGCTTTTTGAGACCAACTTTCAATATTAGAATTTTTCTTTGAATTTCATAGCAAATCTTAGTAATACCTCATAGTATGCCACAGGATAGGTCAAAAAGTAAAGGTAAATAATATTGCAAGGAACAGATGTTTGCAGAAAATTTCAACATTAAAATCTTGGGTTTTGGCCAAACATCTTTACAACGTTTATTGTGAGAACAAGAACTATCTGATGACTTGTCTGAAGTTGACTATGTTAGTGTAAGTAAAACAATGGAAATGAGAGTTTTCCTTGCTACACAGGTATATTTATATTTCATTCAGTTTAGTAAAATAGTTTCACATATTTTTCAAGAAAGTAACATATAGATACTTTAGAGATTTAGTAATAATGTGATAACTGGTTTGAAGTTCTACAAGGTAATACATTGAACCTTATTTGATAGATAGATTTGATAGTAAAGAAACCATCAAGTTCTCTTGTAGGATGAACAACTTGCTGACTCTTTAAACGAAAGGTTTTCAGGTGAAGGAAATAACAAAAATGAAAAAGATATAAAAGTAAAACAAAAATAATGTTTTGTATTTCACTCAACTCTATACATATTTACTTATAAAAACTGTTCAACATTTTAAAAAATCATATCAGTTCCTACAGGATTCTTTACAAAATTTAAATCAATGGGAAACAGAAGTTATGACACAAAATCATATGAGAAGAATTTTTATCCAAAACAACAGCTGAAGGTTTTTGCATGACAATCACTTTAACCATAAGTTTGTGTCAAGACCAATTGAAATTGAAAGAATTCAAATATATTTTAAAGGCAAAACTAAATCAAGACAGTTTAGAGATACTTTACTTTATAACTATCTGTATTGCTAAAATTGTGATATCAGACAGGAACATAAAAATACAAATACTTTCTCATTCCAGAAATCTTTTGGCATTATTTGTCAAGCTGGGGAATCAAATGAATACCCAAATATGGTCAATTTTATAAAGTTTTATAAATTACTTTCAGTTTATAAATGAGGCAAACCTCCAAAGTTTAGCAATTGCACAGTATTAGAAAAAGAGCTTGTATATAAATTATTTCCACAAGATTTCAAATTTCTCTTTAAAAAGTCAGAGACATCAGGCAAGACTAATCACAATAAAAATCTGAAGTCAAAATTAAGTGTTATTTTGGAATCAAATGAAAAGTTTCAGTATAAGGATGTTTTTGATGATAGTTTGAACTCTACTTCCAGTGAAGTTATAAATTGCATTATTTACTATGTTCGTGGGTTATTATCATGGAAAATGTTGAAAAAATTAGAAAAATACATCACCTGCATAAAGTTTCTTGAATCATAAGAGGAAAGTATGTTTTTAGAAGAAGCTGAGATGGTTCATCTGAAGATTCAGAGAGGGTTTTTTATGTCATAAGTTGTCCATATGCATTATAATGATTATTGAAAAATATTTCATCTGATGTGTATGAAAATACTGTTGAAAATGTACTCTGAGATAAGGTTGTGCAAAAACTTAAAAAATATTTGTGATACGCATGTTGATGTCTTGCAGAAATTATTCTTTACCACATTACTATGAGAATGAGCCAATGGGCTCAAAGAGCAAAACTCTCAACAAACTATCTAAATTGCAAGTGCACTAATTCTTCAAATATTAAATGATTCTTATTTTTAATAAAAAATAATTTCTGAAATATATTTGTGTAATTTTTAAGAACAATTTAAACATTCATTTTTAAGAACAATTTAAACATAGAAACAATTGAAAACTATCGAAACTATTGAAATAGATAGAATTTTAAATTTAATTGCACAAATATGTATGAGTACAAGACATGCACAGTTTTTATGTGATTATTAAATGAATATTCAGCATTATATGTATCTAGTTTTTAAATTATTGAGAAACTGTTCCACTGAATAGAAACTTGTGTGTACATTTTTTTTTTTGTAGCGTTAAGAATATCTATACTTCGATGATTTTTGGAGGACTTACTTACAAGTGTTTCTCAAAAAGTTCCTATGTATAGGCACTGCTCACCAAGAATACCATTTGATCCAGTAATTTACTGGGTTGAATTGAATGCATTTTACACCAATGATAATTCTAGGTTTTTGTGGTACTAGTCATAGTTTTTGTAGTACAGTGATGAAGCTTGGATTTCATTTCAGGGGGAGGGGTTAAAAATTCAAAACCAGATGATGAAATGAGAGATTTCAAAACACATTTAGTCTTTGAATTTCTTAAAAATTGTTTGAGCCATTCATTGAGAAAAAAATATGTATATACAGGATAAATTTTATGCTTGAGGAAAAATTAAAATGAGACCTGCCACACAGGGTCCCCTTTGAAACACAGGACCCAGGGCCCAGAGCTACAGCCCTAACTGCCCCCAACCCTCTCTTTGGGTCAGCCTGCGACCGATTTGAAATTGATTTTTCTCTAGTTTTCCTTGGGTACTTAAAGCAAATAGATGGGATATTCCTTCACTTGCGTCAAGAATAAAGTGGCTACAGTAGCAGTCTCCTTTACAAACCAACTATATTTTTAATAAAGTTATCTCAATTTGTCATCTTTTCTAGTTAATAATTTGTTCCAAATATTGTTCTCGCTTTCAATCAACCTCTACTATCGGATTTTTTATTATAGACCCCTGTCTTCTAATAGTTGTGGAGAATACAACAAAGATCGCAGAAATACACAGTTACCATCATTGGATGTGTAATTTTGTTTTGCATGTACTAAAATGAAAAATTTTGTTTTTTGAATGAATTTTAATATTTTAAAACCTGAAATGTTTAAAAAAGAGTGATATTTTCACGGTTTTTGCCAATACGTCGACTTTATTATTTTTTATAAAATAAACTAAGAGTGATAGAAATACCTCTTATTCAGAGAATGATGAAGGTTGTGTTTGTGACGACATTTATTAATTTCAAGCTTCTACATGCAAAATATAATGAGTTATTAATTTTTTTTCGAAAACACTGCTGAAACCGACCAGTCACATTATTAAGGAATAAAATTTATACTACCGCACTCAGAAGAACACCATGAGCACATTACAATGAAATGCAAACGTTTAAAACTATTTGTGTAACCTCCAACGAGTGATAAATAACACCATGTTTTCAATTAGCGACCAGCGATGGATTTCAGTCACGCGCGTTGTTGCCGGGCGTATCACTCCTCTGACTGGTATAGTTATAACAAGATGGATTCCTCAGATGACGACTGAATACTACATTAACAACAGCGCGCGGGACTACAATGCACCGCTGGCCGATTATTCAAAACATGGTTTTACTAATCGACTCATGGACAGAGAATTCCTTAATATGTCACGTGACTCCTCACGATAGTTGGATATTCTCCGATTTTGGCGGTACTTTGTTTAAGCGGATAAAAATAATACGTTTTCTGTACATGGCTAAAATTAGTCGATCTCTTAATTTATTGGTTATGTAGAGTAGACCTCTGTAGTTTCGTAAATACTTAACATCTTCGAGAAACTGTGCAATTCGACTTAAAATGTTCAGTAATTACAAAACTTCAAGTGCCAATTCTACATAGTGAAAAAATTCAAAGATAGACAGCACATTTACAGAGTTTTCAAGTTAAAAACATAATTCTTATGGGAACAATGTAATTTGAACTCCAGCGAAGGACGCAAACTACAATGACATCTGATCGCGGACTATGGAGTAGTCTGAAAATTATCACAATTTCTTAATTTTGGACTTACGGATCTTTGTCCCACCTATCTAATACACCATGGGTGGGATGAGAAAAGTATTCTTAGCTTTATCATACGAATTAATTCATGTGTGCGTTGGAAGGATACGGGTGATAGTACCCTCGGTTTCTACGCTCGAGTTTGCTATGAAATATAACAGTGAAAAATAATACACGGGTAAAGACGTACTTACCAAACCAGAGCAGTTGAAAAATTCACAAACTAAATAATGCGGATGAGAATCAATATTTGTGAAGCGGAGTGGCTGTCCCAATACACGCAACAGTACTGCAGCACACGGCTCAGCAATAGGTGGCCTCAGGTAACTAAAAAGATCTTCCCTGAAAACCTTTTTTGATTTTACGCCACTTTCTTTTTGGAATGCCTCACACACTCGAAATACGATAGCATATTTTGATAAGTGAGTTGTGTTTTCGAATTGAGTCAAAGATGGGGGAATTCAAAGTTGAAGGGCCACTTTGTAGGGCTATGAGGAGAGGGTGCACCACTAGCTTTCAAAATATTAATTTGTTAACAATTATTCTCTTCATAACCTGGTCGTGAAACCATGTGACCTTGTTATACAGAGTAGTGGCGACCCGTGGCGTCCTGGATTGCACACTTGTTTTTCCTCTGATGACTGTGGTTCAAATACCAGATGATTCAAGTAGAGTTTTTAGTGGTTGACAAATAGGGTTCGCAGCATAAGTTCTTTCGGATTACTCCCGTTTCCCCCGCCTTTCATTCCCCCTCAACAGTTGCTTATAGTCATTTCACACTCATTCAGATCTACCATTTTTCCATTCACCCCTACGTAGTCACATTGGTTTCCAGAATCACATGTAGAGCGTCAGGGAAGTCAACGGAACACTAACTGCCCAATCCAGTCATTCTCTTCATAACACCGTACGAGTGCACTCAAACCAAAGTATAACCATATAAAGTATTGCCAGAAAGCAGTTAAAAGTTGCCCCTGACCACATGGAGGACTGTACTATTTTGACACTTTACTCTTTGGTAGCAAGCAGGGGACCGTCCTACCTACAACGATCGCAGCACCCAGAGGGTAACTGGGACCAGTATGAACCTACATCTATAGAGACGACGTATACAATTGTGCCAAGACTGAGTACTTATAAAAAATATTACTATTATAAATAATATGAAATAGCATTCATTTAAGTAGTTTGTATTTGAATCAAACATTAAAAATGCTATATAAATGGTGTGATGTAGTGTACATGGAATAACGTACTTAATGGGAAATTTTTAACTGACTTTACTTCTTTCACTAAAATCAATAAATTCATTATTAAAGAAGCAATGATTCAGCAAAAAAAACTCTTAACTGAATTTGAAGACATTCAATCTATTGACTTGAATTCAGAACGTGGAGACAATTAACTAAGTTTGGAATTTAGATCAATGGGATGATTCCATTTTCGGTAATCTTGAATACATTCTACATATGAAATTGAAAGACACTTGAAATCCCAAGTAATTTTCTGTACGTTCTCCCCACAGCAAAGCTATGAAACTCCCACGTGTTCTTTGGGTGGCCTTTGTTCAGGCGAGTCGAATTTCTCCACCACAAAGGAAAACCAATGACTGCAACAATAAAAGTCTCAGATTGTTCCATAAAATCCATGAAGCATTATGTAAATAAATCTTCAGAGCCAGCTTTAATGTAACGTGAGACTGCGCGTCTGCATATGAGCGTCACGTTTCAGGGAGCGCCGGAGAACCCCGTGAGAAACTTTTATGTACGAAAATATACAAAAATATATATATAAAAGATGTAATGTAGAAGTGTTTCATATATATATTTTTACATGAGTGAAGACATATGAAACACATCCCAACCTGGGATGGGATGGGGGGACAAAATCTCGCATGGGACGCTGGAACAGCTAAAGCCAATATTGCAAAAAGAAAAGTAAAACGCGTTTAGTAATATTAGCCCAGTAGCCAGGGAACTAAAAAAGGTCAATCCAGGAAAAAATTATAGAAGTTATTTTTCGCAATCGATTCTTATACTTTCGGAGGTACTGAATCCGATTTTCAACTTTACTACCTCGTAAACCCTGAGCGTTTTGAGAAAAATTAAAAAAACTTTGAAAAAAACTCATTTTGGTTTTTTGTTTATAATTCGAAAAGTACGCACTTCTGGAGAAAAGTTTACGAATGCAATATTAATGTGCATTACATTTCCTACAAATTTCTCCAGAAGTGCGTACTTTTCGAGTTATAAACCAAAAATCAAAATGAGTTTTTTTCAAAGGTTTTTAAATTTTTCTCAAAACGCACAGGGTTTACATAAGAATCGATTGAGGAAAAACTTCTATATTCTTTTCCCCGCCAAACTACAATATGACTGGACTATATAGATAAAACATTTTGAAATTCAAACTGGTGCCAAACCATTACAAGTACTTTCTCAAATATTTTTAAAAACCTCTACAGGATGCAAAACTGAATTTATAAAGCAAAACACGACTATTTCACGACTATGTTAATATTTTTAAAAGAAACTTGATTCAAATTGTTAACGTTTCCAAAAGTCATGAAATTTCTAAAATGTGCATTAAGCTATATCATTGAAATACGTTTTATGACCATTGAATCGAAACACGTAGCAACAGAATTGTTTCGCGATTACATTTATTTCTCTGAACTATGAGCAAGTAAAATGTTTTTATTCAAAGTGTCCCTAGTGACGTGTACTGTTTGGAAAAAGTACCGAGTTCAAAGCTAGGACATCTGTTTTGGTGCCATCCCATGCTAGCATTCTATCAACAGATATACACACGAATATATTCATCAACTAATAAACAAATGAATAGAGTACGTTGTGGTTGGTTAAATTCGGAAAACATTAGACAGAGTTGTAATCTAACAGAACTTCATAACTAGTAGCACCAGTCACCATGCGTCCATCTCCTTTCTCCTCGACATCGTCACCATTCAGAGAAGTCACGTCGTCCATTGGCTTAGACGGACCCAGTGTGTCGCGGTCACGAGCAATTGGGGGTCTAGGAGAGAGTGTCGCCTTAACGCGTTGGAGACGTGGGCACACTTAGTCAGCTTGCGCCAGGTCAGCATCGCTACCCAAGTCGACCGTACTCACTCTCTCCCGCTTTTCGGAAGGATTCGTTTTGTTTCCTCGAAGTTGTGAACCCTGATAATATTATAATAGACAATTAGTATAAAATAGTATTGTAACGATGATTTCCTAGGCATGTCTGTAAAAAACAAACATCTTTAAAACACGTTGTGTGAACTTACACGAAGAAAAAGAGTTAGCTTTAGAAATTGTACAACTTACTATTGGTGTATTGTGTAGTCCTTATCAAGTCGTACAATACGTTTAACCATTCTTACTATCAGAAACTACGTATGCGCCATGATTCACTACACCCAGAGAGTGCGTGGGTCATGATAAAAGTATGTTTAACTGATCAGACGATCGTTATAAATAATGAACCTTGGATACCACACGTAAACAAAGAAAAAGAAAACGGAAAAGGCAATATCACCTGTGCTGACAAGGAAATATAAGACAAAATGTTTCCATGAATAATATTAATTATATGTTCTTGAGGAGAATAAGTGGGTCATCTCTTAAAAATAAACAATTACAAATTTGAAAACGAGAAACAGGAAAGAACAGATATAAATGGCCATTTTATTATCATACAAAATTACCGTACGAAGGAGCTGATAAGAAAGTGAAACGGTGAGCAAAAAGGCTTCATGTGCAGCTCCTCGAAGCGCACCTACGACGTGGCATTGAGAACTTGTGTAGGAAGAGATAAGGGTGCTTTAATCGAGTGACTAATCTGTCAAAGGACTTTTAGGTTCTCTTTATGCTCATATTATCATTTGTCTCAGTTCGATAAAATTAGTCATGATTAACAAATACAAAATACTGAGGTGTGAAGAGCTGTAAGTGCATACCAAAAGCTGCTAATAAAGCGACATATTAAGGATGAATAAAAATATTTATTTAATGATTCCTCAAATCGTTGACATATAAAATTTACAAATAATTACATTTTGATCTTTTACGTTTACGTTATTTATCGTTTATTTAATGTGAATCGAATTTAACGTTTCCGGTGAATATGATAGAGGCTATGATGTCTCGTCTTCTTCGCGGGATTAACATATTGTGACTGCGAGTGGTGGAAAAAGCGATTCGCATGTCCGTTTCGGAAATAAAGTGTGGCGGACGATTCGAGGGTCGATCCAAGTACATTTCATGATGAGACACGTGAGAGTAAAGTGTGGTAAGAGTCGTTGTCAGTAAGAGTGAAGTGTGGTACGGTGAATTGCGTTTAAGTTCAAGAAATATGAAATTTTAAAATTTCTTTCGTCTAGCAAGATATTTTCAGGTTTGTTAATTAGTCCATTTGTCTAGGTATAAAGTAATTGTTCTCTTTCCTGTCCGTTTTTTTCTAATTGTTTTATGTAGGGCTGACGAAAAAAGTACCTGGCGTCTCAGATAAAGACGAATCCACACCTCCTTTATCAGTACCAACTAACAAATTTGAGTGCGTATTCGCAAATGGAACTTCAAATGTAAATACATTTTGAGAAAAATGTTTCAAACAAGAGACATTTGTCTCTGTTGATTGAATCTGCTAAGACCGAAGACAAAAGCAGAAAAGTTAGCAAGAAAATTGAGAACATCAAGTGGAAATACAAACTTCATAGCGATCCATCGATAGACACTATCATAGAGAAACTAAAAAAGAGGATTCTTGCATTCGTTTAGGTGATTAAATGGTACCAGAAACGTTGTAATTTCTTTAATCAGAACAAACTGTTGGAGAATGATCCTAAAAGGTTTTATCGGGTCTTATACCCATAGAAATCGAATGACACCTCAAATACTGAGGATGTGGAATCTTTTTGGTCTGATGTTTGGGAGAACCTAAGAAATTTAATGAGAATTCTACATGGTTAGAAGCACACAATGGCGCTGTGAACAACCTTCCTTCTCAACTAGAACCTTAGACAGAAATAACGAAGGAATTTCGATTGGTTATTAAAGGTATGGTTAACTGAGGTAGACTACATCCAAACATTTTGGATAAAAAAGTTTACATCAATCCACCTCAAACGATGAAATGCCTTTTGAACGTAAAAGAACACCCGATATACTTAACTATGGGAACTCTCACCAAAGAGCGGCGAATGCACTTTAGCTAAACATTACAGACCGATTACCTGCCTGCCGGTTATGTATTGTAACATAATTAACGGGTTGTTTATGTAATCTAAACCCTACGTTGGAGCGTCAATTGTAACAAAATAAAGGGGAATGGGGGGACGAATAGTTAAAATAAAATAGGGTAGTGGCCAACAATTACCTCAAAAAAATATATACCCTGGCTAGCTCGTTCAAATTAATTCATTAAGTGGGTTCGAGTTATTTATCTAAGTGGAAGCAACACACAGGGTTCCTTATCCCAAAAGGAAAATGCATATTAAACAACTTGACTTAATTGTTTATTCACATAATTACAATTATAATTAAAATTAGCATGCTCACCTCCCAAAAAATCACATGAGATAACACCCAAAATTGACATAAAATTTCCTTTATAGAGACTACCTGGTATTAATTGTTACCAGTTAATTACAACCAACAAACAAACATTAATTTAATTAAGACAGCCATCATAACTGCTCATTCTTCTTTCAGTCCTCATTAGTTGAACGACTACAAAAGTTCTGAACGTGGGCCATTATTAATTGGTTTATTACACTAGGTCTTCTTGTCGCTGCTTAATTAACTATACTGGATGCAACCAGTGTTCTCCGGTTTACCTTTTAATTGATGATCAGATCAGTCTAAAGAGTGGGTGAAGATTGACATGCCATTGATCAGCATCGGCTCGTACGGTTCGTCCGTCCACGTCGCCACCAATAGCCCATTCAGCGTATAACCCAACCTTTCTTGGAAGTTGCAACGCCGACCTGAAGCACCTCGTTCTCGGAATAGTAGCGTTCACCGTCATAATACAGTTCTGTTTACGTGCGAGTTCACTCAACTTAACGCAGCGCGATTAAATAGTCCTTACGATCGCCACTTGTTGCAAAACAAAACTTTTGATTTCCGACTAGTTCTCGGATAAATTACGAAGTTAAAACTTTGAAGTCTCTGCATAATTTGGAAGTAGATCAAGTTATTACTGAAGAATAACTTGTCCAAAAATTCGAGACCAAGAGGTCAAGAAAAAATCTCGAAGTGAAAAGTCACGAATCTCTGGTAGAATCTCAGTCAAATGATAAAAAAATAGAAATATGTACTCCGAAAAATATCTCAGAATGATGATCTCCGAATACGCTCTCAGAATGAATCTAGAATGAACTTAGAATGCTTTTAGAATGATCGTAAAATGCACTTAGAATGACGTTGGAACGTCTCTGCGTCGTGTTTTTAACACCTCGTTCCCCACTCTGTCCCTCAGAAGCTCACTCACGTGATTACATTTTTTAAAATCATGTGACCATGTTTCGTCAATAACGTCAAATTTACACTCCACGCGGAGTTCTTGTAATTGGTTGAATTTGGATAAACGAGTGTAGGTTCCTTGCCACTCAGAACGTTCCTTCCTGGGAAGTTTCCTTACTTGATCGACATCGTCGCTTCCAACCGTCCTCTCTGTAATTTTAACCGCCGAACGTCTTTTTAAGAATATAAACTAAATTTGGAAACTTTCTAACTCTCAACTGTCACACCCTCGTGTTCAACGCCTCCACGCCAACCGTTCTGCAGTGCACGCCAAACGGTCGCGGTCTCGTGGTGAACACCACCCTATTGATAGTTGTTAAAACCGAGGGTTGAGCCGCCTCACACCCTCGCTTCCCAGTTGCTATCTGTTGTGATCCTTTTAAATTTGTAAAGCGCTTCTGCTTTTCTCCGCACCCACGCCATGTGTCGTACTTGCCGCTGCCCTTTTAAACCAAATGTATTCCCAACGTCGACCTTGTCTCTTTCGAAATATATTTCGTTATTTTCCGTTGCTTCCTAGTTTGAATCTACCGAAGCCATTCCATACGTTAACAATTTTTCTGCCTCCTACTCCTAGTCAAAAATAACTCGCAGTGCGTCGCCACTCTTCCCTCCACTTGAATTTTTACAACTCTTCGTTCACACAAAGAAGCACCGATGGTCGCGGTCAAAACTCATCGTCTTCCCTTCCTACCGCCCCATGGCAACGGTCTCGGGACACTTCCGCTTGCTAACGAACATTTTAGCTTGTTATAAAATTGTTACATTGATCAATAAGAATTAATCAAATTTTACAGTATAAAACAATTACTTCTGCCAGAACTGACAAAATGTATAACCATCTGCAACAATTCGATCTCTTTCCTCCTGGAGAAAAAGGTTTTCGGAGAGGGTCATCTGTATGTAAGGAAATATTGCTTGTAAATGAAATAATGATGACAAATGCTAAGGATCATGGGCCGAATTGAATATGGCGTGGATGGACAGTAGAAAATGCATTTGATTCCGACCCACATGATTGGATACGTAAATAATTGGAAATAAACAAATTCCACTCAAAATTAATAGATTTCTGTAAACAAAGCATAGAACAATGGTGTACCACACTGTATCTTAACAATAATGAAGAGCTGCTGAAGACAAGAACAATACAAATAAGGAACGGAATGTTCCAGGACGATTCCCTCTCTCCTCTTTTGTTTTGCATATGTCTAACAGTACTGTCCAGAAAATCAAATAGATGCATATTCGCCAACAAGCTCCATGATGATGAGAAATTAATTACACACCTCTTTTACTTGGATGATTCAAAGTTGCTTGCGAAGGGTGAAAAAGTGTGCTATGAGATGGTAATGATTATAAAGAAATTTAGGGGCGACATATGTATGAAGTTTGGACTAGGCAAATATGCTAAAGTAAATTTTAGTAGAAGCATGTTAGTGCAGTCTGTGATTGTCAATTTGGGCAGGGAGGTAGTAATAAAAAACCTTGATCCAGGAGAGACATAAATACCTCTGTGAGGAGGAGAGTAACACTGTTGCTACAGAAGTAATGAAGAAGATTGTCTTGAAAAACTATGGGAAACAGAGCTATTCTCCAGACTGTAGTTCGAATTGGTCCTGAACTCAGCAAGACATTTTAATGGACCGTAAAACACGAAAATAGCAAACGATACACAGTGCTCTCCATCCTAAAGCTGATGTTGATAGGATATACCCGCAAAGAGGGAGGACGGGTTCTCTGACAGATTGAGGCGGCCTATCACAGTACTATCATCGGAATTGGACGATATATTACCCAACAATCAAATGACCCATTCATGAATCAGATTTTGCGTAACGAAACAAGAAATGGAAATCGTAGTGAAGTGAGTCTAGCAAAAAAAGCTAAACAGCAGAATATAACGTGGCCTCAAGAAAGACAGATACAAATTTGGTACTTGACACTAAGAAATAAAGTCAAGAAATACAGAAACAAGTATGGAAAAGTAAACATCATTACGGCCAGTTTTTACAACGTATGGAAAATAGCTGTCACATTAATAAAGAACACTCACATATGTGGTTGAAAAGAGGGAAATGAAAGTACCAACCATAAGCACTTATTACAAGTGCACAAGGTCAAGCATTAAGAACTCGACATTATGGGAAGGTTATCTTGAAAGCAACCGAGGATGGTAGTTGTCGTCTATGCAAAGTGCACCCTGAAACTATTTATCATATTGTATCTGGGTGCTCCATTCTGGAGGAACAAGAATATCTTAAGAGACACAACAATATCTGTTCTTATCTTCATCAGCACATATGCAAAGCCTTGAATGTTCCAGATATGAGTAGATATTGGTACAACCACACGCCGTAACTGCAGTTGAACACAATTGTTTTGTGTATGGCACACAGGTACACACTGACCGAGCGATTGCAGCCAATAAACCAGACATTGTAGTGCGCGATAGTATGAAGACGACCTGTTGAGAATTGACTTCTCAGTACTAAATGATCGTAATCTCATATCCAAACAGACCGAGAAAAAAAGAACAATAACCTAGCCATTGAAGATCTGAAATGTAAACACCAAAATTGTTCCCGTCATTATTAGTGCGTTAGACTCAATATCAACTGACCTAAGAAAGAATCTAACGTAGACCCTGGATGAGGCAAGGATTGTGCGATCCAAAATATAGTACTTTATGGGACTGCGCAAGTGTCCTTGATCAGAAATGATGGGATGATCCCTCGCTTGCTTCCGAAGAGTAAATTAGTTTATTGTCCTCCACGCGGTCATACGCAGTTTGTACTACTTTTTTGACAATAAATTTATTTATTTACTGCGAAGTGAGTTTATGGAACACAAAGATTTCACAGAAGCAATTCATTTGGAAGCTGGTTACAATCCGGAATTAATATTGCGACAAATACTGTAGATAGTCGTGAAAATGGCAGTAATAATAATAATAATAACAATAATAATAAAAAAGTAAAAGAAAATGTTTCTAGCTGGGCACCCAAATTGATTCAAAGCTCAATTCAAGGTTTTTAGCCAACATGATTCTTATCGCTCCAATTTCGTTCATTTTTCTCTCAAAAGTCGACACGACTCTACGTTCGTGGAATTACCGCACGAAACTGCTCTCCAATATAAGCATACAAGTTTTTTTCTCGTGTTTCGCTGCCAGGCAGCTTAATGTGTCCCTAGTGTCGTTCACGGAGACCAGACTTGTGCGCATAGATATCCTCTTAGTTGCGCGCAGCTATGCGTTGTTGTAGTTAACTGTTGCACACAGCGCTACTAGGTCCTGATTCTCAGACCGTTGAAAAGAGTTCTTAGGCGACCCTTGGATTCACTATCGGATTTTTTGTTGAAGAGTCCTGAAATCTAATAACTGCGGAGAGCACAACAAAAATCGAAGAAGAACAGTTAACACCAATGTGTTCTGCATATACACATGCGAAAAAACTGATTTAATGAATAATTATTTTTTTCAACCTGAAACGTTTAAAAACCGTGATATTTTTATAGTTTTAGCTGATACGTCGACTTTATTATTTTTTATAAAATAAACTAAAAATAGCAAAAATAATTCTTATTCGGCGAATAATTTTCGTTGTGTTTGTGACAACATTTAACAATTTCAAACTTCTACGTACAAAATATGACGAGTTATTTATTTTTTGAAAAACATTGCTGAAAACGATTAGATACATTACAAAGGAATATTTCTACGATTTTTGAAGTGCTCCCCACAGATATTAGAAGTCCATGTCAACCATAAAAAACACAATTATATAGATTTTCCATTTTAACTTATTTCTATTTTTCCTGTCCCCCCCCCCACTGCCATTTTAAGACTTTTGTCTCATTAACACCGTATCTTTTTTCAATCACTCGAAATACTCTATTATATTTATAATTATAAATAAATAAATCGATTTATTTATATAGCTAGTTATGTTATGTATATCTTTTGTATTCATGATGTAGTTTTTAAAAGCAAGCTATTTTCCCTCCGTTTTCATACTCATCGTTGGTACTTAACATATCAAATTACTCTTATCTAACTTAACATATCAATTTCACAATATTTGTTATAGAATAGTCTTCTTCCCTGATACTTACATACACCATTTTTGCCCATACATGAGTTAGATATTTTCCGAATTCTGTGAGGTAACTCATTGAAATTACTATGTCCTATTAAAATTTCTTTAAACAACGATCTTAGATTGAGCAATAAGCACATTTCTTTGTGAATTGTGTGCTTAGGGAATTATAAGAGGTATGTTCTTCCATCTTAAAAAGTATTCCATCCAATTTGCCAACTTTCCATTAATTTTGATATTATACGTTTCTCATGTTCTTTGAGTACTTTCCTTACAATTTTATCATCAGCTAGAGCTTGCACTATCTTTCGAAATATGATTTGTGACCGTATATTTTTTTACAGTCGAACCAATAGGAAAACTTCTAATACCGTTTTATTGTCGTGAAACTGTAACAACCACTCCATCACAAACGGCAAGTACATAGGCTAGATAGATGTTTTCCGACAGGAAAAGTACCTTAAGGGGCACGTACACCGGACTAGTGAACACCGCTTTTCAACACCTCTTTGTGTCTCCGCACAGTGGAGTATATCGAGACGAAAGCACGTCAAAAGTACTTTATCCAGTAAATTTGGTGAATTATGGCGAAAAATCATTTTTAAGTATCTAAACAAATGTTATGTCCATTATTCACGTTAAGAAAATTTATATAGAGCTTCTTTTTAATTGTTTATATAGATTTGATACATAACCTCTCGAATCAAAATTACATTTAACGTAACATGACATTTGTTTATATACATATAACAATAATTCGCCACAAGCCATCAAATTCACGGGATAAAACTCTTTTGGACAGATTTCGTCTCCATATACTCCTCTGTGCGGCGTCACGTCAAGCTACGCTGTGGCTTCGAGTATTGCAACCATTCGCAATATCATTCGCGCTAAGATTTCTTTACTTGTCACTTTCCAAAAGCTATCGCCGATGCTCTAACAGCTATATTTTTATACCCTTCTCTGGCACATTTTCACATATACGTTGATTGCTAGTGATCTAGTTATTTCACGTTCATGCATGTTATTTCTTTGAGATAAGCACAATTACCTATTTTCTTGGTGTGAAAATATTTGCATTTAATTTTCCAATAATTCATTTATGTTAATATTATGATCCCCTGATTGATCCCTGGCGACAATCTTTAAAGAATACCGAACTAACCCTCAATTATATCACTTTATAGGTAATTTGACGGTCCCAAAAACATAAGTGAGTTAAATTAACGGTAAATTAACAATGAATTTTAGTCATTTAATTTCTTCTGTTCACCCAGCCCAACACGCATAGTCAAAGACACCCTTGTGCATTCCATTACAATAAACAAAAAAAAAGTTTATCTCCTTTTCCAATAAGTTTTGCTTGTTTACGGTTTGACGGAGTAATTGTAATCAAGTTACTCTTTCACGTCTCAATTTCAATGTCTTAATTCGCAAAAAAATATTATTTTAAGGACACTGATTCGTTGAACAAGTGTCGGGAGGGTGATTCGTCGAACACCCCGAACCGAGGAACCGTTAGGTGAGGACCTCTGTGTTCTTTGTGCAACTTTTGTGCCTTTTCTTGCTGTGTGCTTAGTTTCTCACTTGTGTTGGACATTGAACTTTTGCGTGTGTAGTGACTTTTACGTATTTTTACTTCGACCTTGAGGACTTGTGATTTGAATACATCGAACTTGTGGTTCATTGTTGAGACATTTGACGCTACCCATTGTTGGCGTATGGTGTTATTGTTTGTCGTGCAGCAATTTTAGTGACTTTTCTGGAACATTTAAGTGAGTTTTGAGGACTGACCTTACGTGTGGAACTCCGGTGTCTCATTACTGGTTGTTGGTGACCGGTGACTGTTGCCGTTTGTCGTCTTTCCGTCGTCAACTCAGCGCAGATAAGTAACGCAAACGCTATTTCTGTGTGGGTTTTTGTAATTTTCAGAAATTTTTTGTGATTTTTTAAATTTTGTGGTTTTGTTCTTCATGTCTTCACAGGGCGATTCTCCTGTCGGCCCCGAGTCTGCGCCTAACTCAGACGCTCCAAATGTAGATTTCTCTGCAAATTCTTCCCCCCAATTCGAGTAGTTTCTCGGTCGCTTCAGGCGTTTCTGTTTCTTCTTCTTATGCGAAAAGTAGGAAACGTACATTAAAAGTTTCAGGAGCGCGTCACGGGCTCTAATGATCTTGACATTGGCGAGCTCTAAAGTCTCCCCTCCGTAAAACACGAAGCGCGTCACGCACTTCATCTTTTGAACGCCACCGGGCGATTATCCAAATTATCGAAACTTGCGTAGAGTAGTTCGTCGCGCGTCCTTGAAGGTCGTCCCACGACTCGCACGCTAATTGAGCTTGCGAAAATTTCGCGCGCTGAAAGCAGGCAATCCCTTTACCGCCACGAATCGCCTGCTAAAGTTGAGGTAGGTAGTATGTCTTCTGTCGAAGAGCAGGCGGGACCCACGGCGGGCCTGGCTGGCGGCACTGCTGTGCCGTTGACTCCCGGGGCGCCTGTCGCCGTTGTGCGGCGGGTGACGGTTTTGTTCCCGTCAAGAAGTTTTTTCGGCCACGCCAAGTGACCACTGTTGCCCCGCACCGTTGGCCATGGCCAACCTCTTCACTCCCGTCGAAGCGATGGAGGCGACAGAGGAGGAGTCGGTTTCAGCAGAAATTTCCCGCTCTGTTTCCTCCAATATAACGTCATCCTCCCCCACGCTCCGTGAAAGGGACCCTCTGCCCCCACTCAGCCCGCGCCACCCAACGCCGCTGCCCGTGCAGCTCTCCCCCGAGGTCGTTGCGGCAGTGTCGGCGCGACCTACCTGGAGAACTTGGACAACGAGTGGGACATTCTTTTTTCTCAATTTTATTTGGTCTGTGGTACTAAGACCGCCTCGCCTTTAACTGTCATTGCAAGGTTCTTTTGATTTATCTTTACTTTCATCATATTTCTTATTCGCTATTGCGTTTCTTAACTGTTTATTATTTCAACATTACCGTCCCTGACTCGAGGAGGTGGACGCTCATCTACTATCTTTCAAAATATCGCGTATTTGTCCAAGTTGGGTTGTATACTCTTTAAATGCAATATTTTTCTGTTTCATGTCTATTCGCGCTGATGGATTCTTTGTTCCACATATTCCAAAATCCTTTATTTTCCCGATATATTCCGTTCTTTCCTTGCCATATTCTACACAATCTCATTGTTGGTGTTCACTCGTTTCTTCCTTTTCACCACATATACATACCATATCTTCTCTTATTTTTCTATATTTCAAGTTTCATTGAAGTTTCCATGGCCTGTTATGAACTATGTCACGTAGGAATTCAATCGGAAACATTTTTTTGTTTTTAAACGCCTATGTCACATCAGGTATATAGTTATAAGCAGGTGTGCACCCACGGGGGGTACTAAGGGGACTAAAGCCCCCCCCCTCAAGTATCAATTTAAGAATTATTCTGTAAAACGAAAAAAAAACTGTACAAGTCAAAACAACGTAGAGGATAATTTTACGATCAAAATTGATTTATAGACATATATGAAGGTTATGTAAATTCTCCGACTTCCAGTAAACTATTAACTTCAGAAATTTTTGACGAATCCAGTTTCCAGCCACGAATTCCTCGCTCTACCAGGGTTTCTGTAGATCTTGTAACGTAAACAGAAAGATCAGCTTACAATCAGCCGGAGACCACCTTCTTAATCTTCCTGCAGGGGTCAACACTTCCTTCACGCGGACGTGTTTGCATAACTTGGAGGCGACATCAAGAATACTTCTTATTTATCCAATTACATTATAACATATTTCAGTGCCCTCTGTCGGGGTTCCCCTCAGATAGTCACTCTCTTGCATGTATAATTCATTACCCGATTTTCTATTATAAGAGGTTTTTCATAAGTTTATTTTTTCATGCGGCTCTACTGCTAGACAGCTTATCATTTTAGGATAAATATAACTAAATACTTAATGCAATTATTGGTGGTTCTTGTAACTCTAGTATGAAAGATTATATTACATACTTAAGTGAAAAATCGCATCAAAATTCGTGATAAAAAATCTATAAAGATACATAATTCAAGAGTACTTAATATGCCCTAATCCTGAGCAATGTCTCTGAGAATATTTAAAACTATTTTTTTAAAACACTTTTTAAATGCTGCTTGAACGGAAACATACACTCCAATCTGTGGGCCATACCAAATTTCATGTTTCACCAGTGACCGATGTGTCATCAAAACGTCTCAATGTAATAAGTCCCTAAGACGATTGAAAGGTAGCTGTCGACTTTACGGCGCCACGGCTAGGTCGAAGTAGCCCACGTGTGGAACGGAATATCTTTCCACACGTATGGAAAGGGGAAGGCTCAGCAAAGAGATCATGTTCACAGAAAGACAGTAGTGGCAATCATATCCCAGAATTCACCGAATGCTGTTCTTTTCGTGCAGTAAAGATTACTAACAACAGAATTAACTATGAAACGGCTATTAACCGATTATTTTAGAAAAAATAAAACAATTAATAGGGTTGATGGGAGTGAAACCTTGGAACAATCACGCTAGGAACCAGGAAGTCTGATTACTGATGAAGACGCGCCGAGAGAAAAGTGTGATCCAAGAAATACCAGACAATTGGTGAGTTCCAATATAATTTAACCTCCAAGTCTGTTGCCTAGAGTGTTGTACTAAAGTCTCTAGTCTAGAGACTAATGGTGATTATTGTTCAGTAATTTTCTAGTTTTTATCAAAATTTTTCAAAATTACCATACAAAAATAATACATGTCCCCCCTTTCAATTTATCAATTTACCCGGCGCAACGTCCACTAATTAATACAATCTTCCCTTCTATTTATAGTTTACTCGGCGCAGTCCACCAATTAATACAAGACTCCTCTTTCTACTTAAAATACCTTTCTGTACCTCCACCATGGAATTGACTTCTACTGAAATAAACCATCTAAAGGTTTGTTCTAATGAACTATTCCTTTATAAACTTATAAAGCACACTCGCTTGGCCTGTGCATGCATTAGTACACAATTGTGAAGGGAGGGATTGGTTGTAATATAAAATCGAACCAGGATCAATTAAACAAAGAGAACAAAAGAATTACTATTTACTCTATCAACTAATTGGTACAACCAATGAAATAAAATTGAAATGTTTACGAGTGTTCAGCTAACGCTCAGAATATATGTTGTACAAACATTTAACGGAATACAAATGAAATCGTCACTAGCATCCTGCTGATACCCAGTGATATATACCGTACTAGATCAAACAATGATATGTGAATGAGCGATCAAGAGCAACCATTAGATACTTGAAAGATATACCGTACAGGACAAATAAAGATTTGCAATTTGGATTAAAGATAAGTATAGAAGGTACGAGCGCATGTCTCACATGCGCTCGGAGAGGAGGCTTGCCTCCGTCTGCTGAAAGAAATTACAAGAATTTAAGTATTTACGAAGCACGCATTGAGACGCGTGCTCCGAAGTGTACGTCTCCACGTACACTAATTACTCGTTCGCCCCGCCCCCGCCTCGTCCATCTTCCAAGATGGACGTCTGGGGAAAAGGGCCAATCAGAGTTAAGATGACAGAATCACGCCACCAAGGCGCGTCGCTGACAATGACGGTCCCACGCCTCTGCAATGCTGACAGTTATTTTCAACGCAAGTGAATTATCCGTTCTCTGCATCCTCGTGGGGTCAGGGTCCACCACGAGCACACAAAGAGAACGAATCATGACTGTTTATAATAAAATAATAAAATGGACGTTGAATGGAGTATGTAAATGGTAACAAGAAGATTTAATTAGTTCAATTAATTGAAGTATTGATGAAAATGTTTTTTTTTAAATTCTGATCTCCATTTTACTTCTTGTTTCCATCCCATTTGACCATTAATTATTTCCTTTCCTTGTAGTTCTATTCTTCCTTTTCGTTTAATACACCGACGATTCTGTAATTTCACTATACATACACCCATTGGTAAAATCCCATATATTACTTCCAATGCTTCTCTAGATATTGTGCGATATGCTCCCCCTATTGCCAAAAGACATGTTTTTTGTATGGAATTCAATTTTCTTTCCACATACGTTGTAGCTATTTTGTAGCCCCATGTTTGTGAGCCATATGTTAGTATTGGCCGAATTGTCCCTTTATACAAATTTATATTCTCCATTTGTCTTATAGTGTATTTTGTCATCCCTATTCGCATTAGTCCATTATACAATCTCTTAGCCTTTGTACGTGCATATTCGATATGTTCCATGAAGAGCAACTTCTCATCGAGTAATAATTCTAAGAACTTGTGTTGTGCTGTAAATTTTAGTTGTTTTCCGTATAATTTTAAACACAGATTTCTTCAATTCACAACACAGTGCCCAAACCACAAAACTTTTGTTTCGTTTACTGATAATCAAAAACCATTTATCTGAAATATTCTCGCTACTATGTTTAATATGTGTTGTCCATTTTCCTGTAATTTTCGTCTACTTCCTCCCTGTACCGTTAATGTTAAATCATATGCATAAGCTACATAAGTAATGTCTGCCTTTTGTAGTTCATTTATAATATTATCTATAATTATATTCCAAAACAGTGGACTCATTGCTGACCCTTGTGGACACACCCTAGTCATTTTGTGAATTATTTCCCCCCCCCCTGTTCTTAGGAGTATATATCTATTTTACAAATACGAGTGGATCAGACTTTTCAAGTATTGTGGCACTTTTTTGTCTTCATCGTTCCTTTGAGAATGTCCCTATCAGCATTATCAAATGCACCTTCTATATCTAAGAATATGCTTATGCAATATTTCTTTTCTCTGTATGTTATTTCTTCCAACAGTTGTCGATATGCACCTCCTGTCCCTCGTCTTTTCCAAAATCCATATTGTCTTTATTGAAGTTTGATGTATCATCCAAATGCATATTTATTTTATCATGTACCCACCGATCTAGTATTTTACCAAACGTGACAGCAATGCAACTGATCTACATAATTTACGATTTTCCGCGTCACGTCCTGCTTTAAGGAATAGTTTTAATTACGCTATTTTCCATACATCGGGAAAGTAACTTTGTGTTATGCAGTTATTGTATATTGCTAGCAAACAGTTTTTTATTTGTGGAAACACTTTTTGAACCATTTCATATTGGATATTATCGTAACCTGACTTTTTTCATTGGTAATTTCATTATGATTGTCTCTGACTCCTGTATTGTCATCCATTCCTTTGTTGGCTCTGTTTCCTCTGTATCCGTAAATTACTGTGTTATCTTTTCTGGAAACAATTGTTGTAGGAATTGCTTTCCTACATCTTTCCATGTTTCCATTTTGCCCTGTGCACATATACATTTCCATATAGTTTTTTGTTTATTCTTTCGGTCCCTATATTATGTGGTGGACCCCAACATGTCTACTGTATCGCCTGCTCTACAAATTTTGCCCAATCCCTTCTTTTTGCTTGATTTCCATTTTGAATTTTGTCCGTTCTATCACGTATAATTTTTTAAAAGTCGGTTTCATCCTATCTATGCTGACGACATCGCATGATACGTCGTTTTATCTTGTTCTTTCTCTTTTTTAGAATTGTTAAATTAGTTGTCCACCATTGTTGTCCCTTGTGCATACCCTTTTCTGTTTTCTCCTCTATGCTGCCATGTAAGATGTCCATTTGTATCTTGTCCACCTGTTCATCTATGTTCATGTCCCCATTGTCAGTCGGAATGTTTTGTGGTCATTTCTTCTTATGTACTTCTAATTTTTTCCATTTCACCCATAATTTACGCTCTTTTCGTATTTCTTTTCATAGGCTCTCATTACTTATCAACCTAATTTCAATTAGTATGTGGTCTCTTTGAACTTCATTTTTAAGTTCCCATTTCAACAGTGTTTTTTCCAAGCATTCGTAAGCATTAAATCTATTATTGAATACCCTGCATGCCCCATGAATGTATTTTCCCCGTAATTATTATGAATAACTAAGTTTTCTTTAATAATAAAATGTTCCATTAGTTTCCCTCGTCTATTCGTCAGTTGGTCTCCCCATAATTTTGAACGCATATTTGAATCTAGGCATATTAATAAGTCTTGTCTGCTAAATTTTCGGGTTATTTCTTGCAATACTTTTATGTCTCTTTTAAGTTCATTAGAATACTTACAACACATATTTACTATTAGTATGTCTATTTTATGGTCATGATATAGTAGAGTCTCGTTGATTCTCCATGTGTAGTACTGCATTTCTAAAATTTGTGCTGTTTCTTTTCTTATTATTGTTACTGACCAGGTGTCCGGTACATACACTAAACGATGTCTCAATAGCACATACATAGGTTTTCCTTTGTAATTTGCCTGCTCCTGTAAGTATGCTACATCATAATCGTTTTGCGCCATATATTGACTTATTTCTGTTGATCCCGTGTGCCCACGTTGCAAATTTTGTTATAATAGCGTAAGTATTGTAGTGAATTGTTTACTCTAACTTTTTTGTAGCAACATGCGAGACCTGCTCCGAGAACTCCAGAGAGTTTACATCGGCCGTCTGTCTGCTGTACGGACTCGGGCGTACTACATCGTCCGCCCGGAGACTGCCGCCGACCATGCTGCTGTGGTGAAGCGCCTGGGTGAGATTAGGGAGGCCGAACTAGTTGTGGCCGCCTACTTTTATCACAGGGTGACTCCCAAGCGTAGGGCATGCGTAGTCGTCCGGTGCCTACCGGCAGGGATACCGACCAGTGAGATGGCCGAAGAGTTGATTTCACAGGGCATCACTGTGCACCATGTATCGGAAATGATACGGAAGGACTATTCTGGGAGATTTGTTTCCCTTTGTTTGTACTCACTGGAGGTCAACCTCGACGAGGTCGGGCAGCTCAAGCAGCTAAAATTATCTCCTTCATCATCGAGTAGCCATTGAGTCCGCCCACGACAGCGACTACTGTCAAAACTGCCAGATGTGGGGACACACCCACGGACGGTGTGGTCGTCCGGCTGTATGCGTTAGATGTGCCGGACCACACCCTCTTGAGAACTGTGATCGTGACCACTGCCCGGTTCGGTGTGTGAACTGTCGCCGAGCATGTTGCGTCGTTTGGTGGCTGCCCCGCCTTCGCTGAGTTTAAGTCTCAACGACGGACCAAGTATGGCAAGCCCGTGAAGCCTCTGAGGCGTCAGGTAGTCCAACACTCACAACGCTCGGTCACATCCGCCCCTGGCTCCGCCCCATTGCGAACTTCTGGTTCCGCCTGGGCCGACCTCGACGGTGGTCGAGCCCCTAGGGTATCCCCTCCACTTCTCATCAATCCCTCTACCCCAGCTCACCATGTACCCTCTGCCCCACGCCCTTCTTAACTTTCGCCAACTTTCCTGACATGAAAGATCTTAAGTTTGTTCTCGACTATGTCAAGAACTTCGACCTCGACAAGTTGGCTGATCTTCTAAGACAGGTTGTCTTCATTCTTAAGGTTCGAGGGTTGGATACTATGTCATTAATCACTTGGATTAATCACTTCAGTGATTATCAAAGGCGGGCAAAGGTCGGCTGTTTTCCGTTGCAACATGGAATGCCCGCGGCAGTCTCGCCGACAAGGTGGCTTCCATCAAGCACTTTCTGGTTGAGTATTCCATTTCGGTGTTGCTCGTCCCAAAAACCCACCTCTCCAAGCAGCCGTCCAGCCATTCCTGGATACCACATATACCGGAATGACCGCACCACCGGTCCCTTAGGTGGCACAGCCATTGCGGTAAGACACAAAACAGCACATACGCGAATAGATACTACTGCGTTTACCGAAATAGAAGCGACTGCTGTGGAACTCGGTACAGGAAATGGCTCCATCATATTAGTTTCGATATATAAACGACCGGCTAAACGATTACTCCACTCGGAATTAAATCATTTATTGTAATATAAACCTACCGTAAAATTAGCAGGGGTTTTTAATGTGAAGAACCGCCACTGGGGCTGTCGAATGATTAATGTCGCCGGAGACTTGCTCCTTGCATTCGTAAATAATACACCATCTATTGTATTAACACCATTCACTGGCTGCATCCACCTCATAGATGGTCCCATCCATCCATAGATTATGACACCTTCCCCCTCGTCCTCTCTTTGAACTTAAATCCGACAACTTACCTGTCCTTTTCGCCATTTTCACCGGAACCTACCAACATGACCACACCCCTGCTCCCATCGCTATCACGGACTGGAAACAGTACGATTCCCACTTCTTCCGCAAACTCCATGATTCGCTTCCCCTTCATACGAAGAACGTCACTGAAGCTGCAGTTTCCCACGTCATACATTATATCCTTTCCTCCGACAAAAGATCAACCACTCTTTCCCTACCCTATCCGGCACTTACCTTGCTGCCCGACGAAGTCTTACCTCTTATCCGCGAGCGCCATCGCTTTCTTCGCAAATTTCGATGAACTAGGAAACATAAAGACAGGTTCAATTTTAATAATGCCGCCCGATGAGCTGAAAAGGCATTATTCCCAAAGTAGTGAGAAATGTGTCGAGCAGGCAGGAACGAAGGGTTCCCAGGACATCTGGAAACTTCAAAAATACCTACGCATTCCAATCACAGACATCGACATACCCGGTCACAACTCCCCTCGATCCACCTACGACCCATTAGTTAAATCCGAGGCTTTTGCTGACGTCTTAGAGGAACGGTTCACCCCTTCCCCCTCCAAATCGTGCCAACGTACACTTCGGGTAGCGAGACAGTTCCATTCGAGATTCCAGCAGATTTTTCTATCAAGGAATCGGACAAACGGAGTGTCATCAAGGCGACCACAATCAGAGAATCCCCTAGACACGATAGTATCAAAGGCGAAATGATTCGTAAATTACCGCGAACGGCGATCCGTTTTCTCACCGCGCTCTCAATGCTTGTCTAGTTTTAGGTTACTTCCCAACTGTGTGGAAAAACGCCACAATTGTCATGCTACCGAAAACTGGCTAATCTGGACGCGATCCAAATAATTGCCGTCCCATTAGTCTTCTCCCTATGTTAGGAGAAGTTTTAGAAATACTTGTACTGGCACGCTTGACCGGGTACCTTATTGATGCGAATGTCATACGACCAGACCAGTTTAGTTTCCGTAAGACGTTTCGGCTGACCATGGAGGCCATGTCTGCAATAACCAGCAAACGCTCTTTCTCCACAGTTTTCTTTGATTTTTCATTTGCCTTTGATAAAGTCAAGCATCAATTGTTACTTTCAAAATTAGCACCCCTTGTCCCTAGTCATCTATTTTCCTTCATAGCAAGTCATATCTATAATCGAAAATTCCGAGTGAGATTCGAGGAGTGCTTCAGGGGGCGGTACTTGCCCTTACACTATTCTCACTCTACACTCACGATATTCCAAGCATATCAGTGGTTCACGAGTTCATATACGCTGATGACATCGCGTATAGTTTCCAGGAAAAGCGCATCCACCCACAACAGGTCCACCACTTACAGCAAGCAGTGGATAATTTAGTAGCGTGATCCGTGAATAACGGACTAACGCTTAACCCGAGCAAATGTCAGGCAGTTCTATTCTTGTGGACAAAATTTACTTTAGATACACTTCCTCTCAATATATTAGGAACAACAATCTCATGATCAGATACTGCTAAATACCTAGGGGTAACATTTAATAGGCGTTTAATATGGCGGTTACATAACAATTTGGCCGATCAAGAAATGCACGCTAGAATACGTAAATTATACCCCATTTTTCTTGATGTAAAACACTATCTGATCGCGTCAAAGCACACATATATAATACTTGCGTGCGCAGTGCAGGAACATATTCTTGTGGCACCGAGGTTACATCAATAAAGCAAAAAGCAAAACTCTTTAATAAAGCAGAAAATCATTTCATTAGAACAGAATATAGAGCAGCACGAGATACTTTTTTCGATGTAGTAAAAGAATATTCTCCCTTTCTCAGAATATATTCATAAACAAGCTAAAAAACAAATCAACGATGCGTTTCAAAATCAAACCATAGCACCACTTCTAGATTCATACAGAAAACACCTTACACGAACAAAATCAAATTGTACAAAGCTTTTCCCATCATATATTTTGTGGTATCCTCCTCCCTACTAAAAAGTCTTATGCTTTCCCCCAATTCCCATATGGGCCAAGTTGTCGGTGAACCCGACTAACCAGCCCATATATTTACCATAGCTACCCATCCTTTCACCCCTCCCAACCGCTCCAAGTAGATAAACTAATAATAGCAAGTTACAATCCTTTCCTTTCTGTTTCAGCTGTGCGAGTCATTCTCCTACTTCATATATCTCTTGAAACGAAGATTCCAAGTAGGAAATTTCCCCCACTTATTCTTCTGTTTACAAGTTTTTACAATTACCCTGAGACAACGGGTTAATTGTTAAAAACGAATTCTCTCTTAAAGAAAAGTATGCAAACGCTTGACAGTATGGGCGTATGTCACTGAAGTTGTTTAAATTTATATTGTATTTTGATCATTGCAACAACATGTTTACATTTATTCCGAATCGTTTTTTGCATTTACGCAGTATCTCCATTTTACTCGTGAATTTTGATACCAATGCTTTGAAATACTGACTGATAGTTTCATAAATCCTATACATCAACCATGCATTAAGACTTATTGTAATCATATTGAAATTAACGTACAAGGTATAAAAAGAAAACATAAACAAGGAGAGTAAAAAGTAACACTACAAACGCTTACAAGCCAGAAAGCGTTCAACATTTTAGTACTTTCTTTTCCACGAAATGGAAAATGTGTGATTGTTTTGAAATTGATGTTTTTCAAAGATAATTTGTCATCAGCTAGAACGAATTTGGTTTTTGCGTTATCAATTCTTTTCAATATATTCCTCTCCCACAACGTATTGACATTACACAGGCATTGTTTCGGCACACATAAATCCACCCAGCTGGGAATAACGCTTGCCCTAAGCGAGGTTACCTGCTTCTAAGCACCTGTTAGCGAGGCTACGTTTGGCACCTTCTCACCCCCAAAATGCAGGCTGCGGTAGCTGGACTTTGTTAGGCGAAACACCTTTCACCAGAAAGCGCACATTTCCTGCACCCATCATTTAACAAAATCTGCAAGTATTAGCATTAAGCTTCAGTAGTTGGCCGTAAGATAGTGCCAGAAAACGGGCGCCCTTTCACTTTACAGCACCCTACCTGATCTGTTTTCAGACTCGCATACGCATTGTCGGCTACCACGTCCGCTCAAACGGACATTCCCCCAGTCGGCTACCACGCGCCCACTCAAACAGACGTACTCAATCGTCTACTCGTCCATGCAAACGGACATACATTTTTTGCCAACAGCCACCCGATTTCAAAGTCGTTCTTTTCATTTCTAAGTCTGATTACTTAGTTATTTTTATTTAATTTTCGATTCGTTTTATTATAGAGCGAGTAACATCAAGTATTGTTAAACTACATTTAAGAGCACATTCACAAGTTGCCGCACGCGACCGAGATTTGCTCCCATTCTGCATTTCTATTCGTGTGCGCATATGCTTCTCACCACTGTACTTCAATTCGCGCCCGCCAATTTAGCGTGTGCATCAGTGTATTCCCATGCGAGTGCGTGTCCCGGCACTTCAAGACATCGAGCTACAGACCGAAGACAACGCCAGCTGGACTCCTAAGATTGAGTATTACCATTTAAGTTCTTAACGTACTGTGTTTGGTGATAATCCAAGTATTGAATATGTGTGGGTGTTCATGATTTGAACCAAGAACTGCTCCGCTATAAATGGTTACATGTGTTCCTTTGTTATTGACTTGAAATAATTAATATTGACTTGAAAGTTGACTTGAAATAATTAATAACCAAGAATTGCTCCTCAATAACTGGTTACATGTGTTCCCTTTGTTCTCAGTTAGCTCAATGGTTCTCTAAATAGTCTCTTCAGTGTAATCTAGAGCAGAACACTTTTCTTTCTTATTACGAAACAAATCCCCACTGATTATATCAAATTCAGAAGGAATTTGAATATAAAACATTACGGAGTGGCATGATCTTGAACACTTAATTAAATGCACCCGTAATAAAGAACCTGTAATTCTAATAATAAGTCATTTGGTTCTTGGATATTTCTTTCAATGTATCAAACAGTATTTGTATGTAATCATGAAATACGTAATGTTGTGTTGATCAAACGGCACTATTAATATAAGGATTTTCATTCTAATCACAAGTCTTGTTGACTCTTGGATATTTATTTCATTTAATTAAGCAGCAATTCTATATAATACTAAAATACCCAAGTAGTCTGTGAATTGATGGATTGGTGTGCCAATTGTGTAATCATCTAGAAAGATTATTGATTTAGTGATAGTTAGATTCGTATTTCACCATTCTGCTTAATCCAATTTTGATTGCTCAATTATTTCTTGTTTATGTATTGTTAGTTTAATAATTCAAGAGTCAATTCAATGTTTATTTTATTTTTCACATACAATGTTGTGACGAAATTCCATTCATTAAATTCATGAGAGATATTTTTGGTCTTTTCATTATTTTACGTCCCTCAAATTGCTTCCTAGGAAGCTGGTCCTCCGTCTTCATAAATCTGTTGTGTTCCGTGGCATCCGCCAGAGGATTTCCCTTTCACCAGTTCGTACGTCGCCCCGGAACAGGCATGAAACGTATTTTTACACTTTCTTCGTCTCTATGTCCACGAGTGGGAACATACCCAGTGCAACGACTCTTGTGACTGACTCTAAGTATGTTACTTCCCATAGAAGATAGTATTCTAAATTTTCAAAATATTTTTTAAAAATTTCAAAATATTCGAAATCTTCAACCATTTTTTATCGATCCGCGTTCGTTTTTTCGGAGTTCAATCATCATTACGTATGTAGGTAGGTTTAATCTCTTAAAGGCAAACTCCACCTTCCTACCGAAAAAAAAACTAAGAAAAGAAAGATTTAATTTTAACGTTCCAAATGTTTTCAATTAGCGACCAGCGATGGATTTCAGTCACGCGCGTTGTCGCGCTTATCACTCCACTGACTTTTTAAAAATTGATCTGTATTTTAAAGTGTCATTAAACAGAAATTTAAAATACATTAACATTTTTAAAAGTAAAGTTAAACTAACAATTCTTAAACAGCAACGTGACTACATCTCCTTGGCCATGGCGCTGTATCCATCCCCACCACGGTGATGTGGATGTAGTCAACTGCCTTTTGTGTGTCTCTGTATTTATTTTCTTTTATTGCGTTTCGCACCGCACACATCCTACCTTCACAGTCTTCAAATATTATATTTATATTTTTCGAATTAATTCGGTTCGGACCGTTTTCTATCTTCCGGAATCCTTCTCGTATCATTTGTCTTACTAAATCTCTTCGTTCTTGGTTATAAATCTTGCATNATTTGTCTTACTAAATCTCTTCGTTCGTGGTCATAAATCTTACATGTCCATAATATATGGTCTCTGTCTTCCACTCCATCCCCACAGACGCATTCATCTCCTTCAGCTTTTCCTATCGCACATAAATACTTTTCAAAGTTTCCATGACCTGTCAATATTTCTATTAATTCTCTGTTCGGCTTAAACCACTTCGTTTTTCCTGCATATGTCACATTCTGTATAAACTCATATAGAGCTCATCCCTTCGTTCCTTTTGTCCATCGTATTTGCCATGCAGTCAGTAAAACCCTTGTTAATTTTATTTTCGTCCCGTTTTCCTTTTTGTCTATACTTGTATTGTTAATCGTCAGTGTCCCTGTTCGTCCCAGCCAGTATCTTAGTTGCAATTTTTATAAATGGAAGTCTAAAGGTGGTAACACCATCAGTATTCCATTGACCGGTATAGCATTGTCAGCTCTGGAGTCCAGCCTGCTGACAGAATACGGCATTGACCCCAACGCGCGTGACTATCCACCGCTGGCCGACTATTCAAAACATGGTTATATTTATCACTCGCTGGAGGCTGTGTAAATAATTTAAAATGTTTTAATTGTAATGTAATCATGGCATTCTTCTTAGTGCGACAGCATAAATTTTATTTCTTAAAAATGTGTCTGGTCGTTTTTATCAGTATTTTTGAAAAAAAAACTAGTAACTCATATTTTGCAAGAAGAAGCTTGAAATCAATAAATATTGCCAGAAACACAACAGGGATCATTCGCCGAATAAGAATTCTTTTTGTCATCCTTGGTTTATTTTATAAAAAATACAGTCAATGTTTTGCCAAAACCGTAGAAATATCACGCTTCTTGGAACATTTCAGGTTTAAAAAAATTAATATTAATTCATTAAAAAAATTAATATTAATGCATAAATTAATATTAATGCATTTTCACTTGTGTAAATGCAAAACAAAATTAAAAATCCAGTGGTGGTAACTGTTTTTTCTGCGATTTTCATGTACTCTCCACAGCTGTTAGAAGTCAGGGGTCCGATATCCGATTGTGGACACATATCTCAAATTTTAGGAACGCTGAGAAAATACAGGCATGCATTGATAATCAAATTTTGAAAATATTTACCTTATAGTTATCGAGATTTAGGATATTGCGAGCATTGCTCAATTTAAGATTTGCGAGCATAGGTAAATAGTACTGGTTGGCAATTTTTCAAGATTTAACACATACACATATTAGAGAGAGAATAAAACCTTTTTTTCAATCGTTGTCCTATAGTAATTGTAGACGGCAGGCTGAATTGTAAAAAATTTTATAACATATTTTATACAGAATTTAATTTTAAATTTGCATCGGTGTGCCCTGGAACAAACGAAGTGCATATGCGTGGCAACGTCGTATTCTGCAATTTATCTTAATGAATGCATGAGGGAGAATGAGATTGGCGATAATTATGTTAATATTTAGTGAATTAAAAAGTTAATCCTGGCCAAATGCTACAATGATGTAGATCTAATGACTCTGTTAACAAGAAATGGGTGCTCGAGATAATCCCCCCCAAAATAAAATTAATTATAACTTTTTTCTTATAACATGAGAGGCACAAAATTTAATTTTTACGGTACAAAGTGACACAAAATTCATAGATTGGATTTTTACCAATTTTTTTAGTTTTTTCGAAAGGGGAGAACTGGCGTCAATTTTCTTTATAACTTGTTTGTTTATAACATTTTCAAAGAAAACCGATCAGTACAAAATTCTATACTGTTTCCTCTATCCGATGACGTTTATTTTCCTCCATCGTGAATGTGGGGGTCGGTAACAATCATTATTCCCACTTTTCAAATTTAAATTGTTAATAACTTTTTTCTATAAGGGTACATTTCCTTTTTTCGTTCAAAATGGTTCAAAATTGGCACAAAATTATACATACTTTTGTTATTCAAAAACTCAAAATTGGGGGTAGGTAGTATTCATGAATCATTAACGGTAATACAATTAGAAAATTTAGTTTTTATTTCAACACTATAATCCTGTGATACCCAATTTCATCAAGCACGTGTTATAATTAAATTTAGGGGTTTGTATTTCTCGCCATGAAGTATAGATAGAACCATGAATTTTACATGGACAATGCAGGATAAAAGCAGCACACGTTCTAGTTCGAAACTGATGGAAAGTTTCCTTTTGAATAACAATCCATATTATTTAAATTGTTGCACTAGCGGGCGCACTTTTGGTTGAGTCGAATGGTTGGTTGATTTGAACGGACCATTATTATAAATAACTCTAGTTCAACTAACGTGACAAGGTGACAAAATATCATTCGATAACAATGTGTGGGCTTTCTTCCTTTGTGTGACGTCAGTCTGTGTTGCTTGTTCTCTGAACTAGGAGAAGGAGTATACCCTTACTGCTCCGTAGAGCGCAAGTGTGAACGGTCTCACCCCACCCGAACACATCTTTGTTGGTAGATTGCCCACTCTTCCCTTTACTACTCACCCCATTAGTAACTTTGATGTTTTCACACATGGATTTCCCATCTCTTTTCAATGTCTTTGACCCTCCCGTCATTCCTGAGAGTTTGGCACAAGGTCACTCCGAGTAAAGCATTACAGCAAAAACGTGCCCATGACAATGTATTTCAGTACGAACGCCGAGAAACAAACTAATAGTAAATGTGATTCGTAAGTGGGTATCTTATCATTCTTTGTGTCTTGAATTGTGAGCTATGGAGGTTTCTAATGGCATGTGTCCGCATAATCACGCAGTGAGCAGGACGCTTTGTCAACGAAAGGAGAGTCAGTCGTTATCTGCGGCGGCCAGCATCCTGCTCTTGTCGTCGACTCCTAGTCATCGCACGCCGCCATTTCCTATCGTTACTGAAAGAAACTTTCAACTACGCAGCCGGTAACTTTTAAGTTCTGACAACGAGCGTTATGATGAAATAACTTTTACCACATAAGAGATAGCGAATATGAAATACAAATGATATCTTGCGGTGACCCGTTAGTTTTAGTTTGCAGAAATTGTCAATTTAAATCATTATTAGTTTCTGCACAGCAGTAATGTGTTCCAGTTATTGATAAACAATACAATACAACGACTTTTGTAGATAGTTGAGATCAAATAATATTTTTAATCATTTTACGTACACTATCAATCAAGGGAGTGGCCAAGTTTTGGAGCAGCAAGGTCTTCACCTATAAGGTAGATACATCTCATTTCTGCAATAAGAGTGCTGAATCGTGACACAAATCCCTATCAAAGACTTTAGAGATCGTGAAGTTCACCAGATATATCTAAATCGGCGTGGATTGTAGACAGTAATTTGACAAAATGAAGCAGAGTCTGTATCTCCTCCCATACTTCATTTTCAAATAAAGTATATGTTAAATTCGCATGTGACGTTATTGACCTGATATGTGATTTAAACGCGAAAAGTTTGTATTGCATTTATGGCTGTTTTCATTCTTACTTGCACTCTGTTTATTTAGACGGTCAAGTTCCCCTCTCTACCCCCTTGGTGATCGATAGCTTCAGAATACTGTATAATAAAATACAATTTATTAAACTAATTTAACGAATTTCAAGTTTTAAATTCCTGTTATCGTGAATGGACGAATTATTGAACAATGGACATATATTTGTTTCAAAGTCATAATGACACAATGTGAATTATCACTAAAATGTATCTTATAGTACGTAATAATATTTTCAAAACTAGTTATTTCCATAATTTTTCGGCAAAGGTAGAGAATATCACAGGTAAAATATCGATTCAAAAATAACAGAGAGCTACATATCGTTCGCAAAAGTTCTGTATTGTAGAAATCCAAGAGAAAGAGATATCATAAACAATTAAATATTTTCGTAGAAAATCGTTATACAGTTTGTCCAGATGACGTAACATGTTCATATGAACGTAACCCATTATTTCAGAGTGCATTTATGTCTTTCAATTATAGATGTAGATATATGCAAATTGGAGCCAGGAAAATCTATTTTGAAATTTTCCGGATGACTTATGGTGTCGCACTACCTACGTAAGTAGAAAATTTGCTTCCCCGACAGGTCAGTAATAAGTCCATTCAAAAGGGAACTTCAGAATTATGATTGTTTAGGTCCGCGGTAGAGATATATAGTCCGCGGTAGAGATATACTCTTCATTTACTTCCGGAATACCACATCAATTTTCTGAAATTGAGTTGTAGTTTTAAAAAAAAAATATCACAATGGTCCGTTCAAATTAAGAACTGGAAGAAAGGAAACATTTCAAATATTAACATAATATGACAACCTGTGTTTCATGTAATCCACAATTCTATATAAACAAATTGAATAGTATTTATTTCCATTCTCGTACACAAATTCCGACTGGATTAAATTGAATTGTTTTTCGAATAGGGAAAATATCAAACTTGAAATTAATTAATTTATGTTTCAATATTCACGTGGCTTTCAAGATGATTAATACGAATAAGGTAGGTATTTCAGCATAATTATGTTATTTGATTAATAATCGAAGATTCAAAATGAAGTTAATGTAGTTGTATTAATGAAGAAAATATTCTTTAATTTATTGTCAGTGATAACGTCTAATAGTATGTTGTAATGCAACGAATAATGATAGCGGGATTTTTTCTTAAAAAAATACGCTGTCTACAAAAGTCTCTGCTTTATATATGGTAAGAGGCACATTTGTATTATGATATCACGAGTTGTAAACCTCCGATCCTTCTCTTGGAAGCTTCAATTATACTCCAAGAGCCAACATTTATTTTTTTTAATCACTCACAATTAAATTTTTATTTGGAATATATAGTTAAATCAGTATACATCAGAAACGGAGAATTCCACAAATTAAAACAGCCTGTGCAGCTCAGACGAAGACTCTACTCCTCAAGAACACGAATCGGTATCCAGTCATTACACCAAATCTGATTTACCACCGCGTGGCAAATTCTCCGATCGTCTTGAACTCCGAATAACTTTTACGCGAAACCAATTTTCGGAAATAATTTTATCTAAAAGTAGAGTTTCCTTTTGGCTTTAGGGGTCTTAGTAGCAAAAGTCCAATTGTCGCTGGTTAAATCCATCACTGTAACTTAGATCATCGACATCATTGATTCTTTCTCTCATAAATTTTTCAAAAATCTTCCTCTCAAAAATGAATTTAATATCATATCTGCGAAAAATGTTTCTGTGAATAATAGAAAATTATTAAAGTTATAATGACAAAATTATAAATCTTCACTTCTGTAAATCATTACGGAGAATGTGTTCTATGGTCTTCTAGGATATACTTTGGAATCTTGTAAAAACCCTCTTGTTTTGCTACTCCTATTGAAATTAATTGATACAGAGAAAAAAAATGAAATGAACATGGAACTCAGTAATCAGTGTTCGAAAAATGAATTGTGTGTGAGACGAAACAGAAAACAAGTTATTGGAAGTAATTATCAATTGACCGGTGAATGAAGCTGATTTTCCGAATTATTAACATTTTTTATTATCTTATGAGATCTGGGAATATAAGTTTTTTGAAAATGTGGAATCCGGGAGACATGCTGGTGTCCGGAGATCTTGTACCACGGACATTTCGATCCACCGGACTATTCGTACTACTTTCTACCTGCGAAGTGTTTTTTGATATGCCCTTGCTGATATCCCGGAAACGAGAAGAAATGGTTGCTATGTTGATCCGAATATTAGAGCTGAGCCTCGATGCTCGTTGTATTCTGGTGGTATCAATGTTATATTATTTTCTCAAGAAAACTGTTTTCCTCTAAATTATGTATGTTTCGTAAAAAATTGTTTTTAAAATCATCAACTTCCTTGCGTTCGGAACAAATGGAATGAGCTCTCAAAAGTCTTTCTATGACATATCTTTACTATTACCCTATATCTTTGAAAATCTGATGTCTTTCGAAATTGATAACATTTGTGTAAGGAATGCAATTACTATTTATTCTTCATTCTATTATATAATTTAACTCTTTTGTATCTGTGATTTTACGTTATGTCATTAATTGCAGTAAAGTCTCGTGTTGTTTATTTTTTGTTTACATTTTGATTTCCTAGTAAATAAATATTATTTATGTGCATAAATATTTGATCAAACCTATCTATGTATTAATATTGCTTTTACTCTTATTGATTTGATTACAATTTATATTACATACTTTATAAAATTCATTCTACAACATGTTTCATTTTTGTTTTAGTGGTTCATACTTTTCTAAATTTTCTGGGCATTCTTATTTAAACTCTGATTATTTTTTAATAAATTTACGGAAAATATAATTATTTTTATAATTTTTGAATTAATTAATTTTTTTCTGTATCACACCACATACAGAAGTCTGTCCAACCTTTATGAGAATGTATATGCTCGGTTTAACTAGTTTTTTATACTTGTTAAAGAGAGAGAAATAGATTCGATATTTTTATTGAATCATTTTATGATGTGGATTTATTCACATTTCACAGAATCACCTCTTCTTTAAAGACAACTGCGTTAAGCAAACGTATTCATTTTAACGTTTCTTAACTTCCACGTTAGCACCAAATACAAGTGTGGTATTTAACAAAGGGAAGTTGCTCCATGAGGTTTGGCCAACGAGAAATAAAGTATATAACAAAGCAAACGTTTAGGAAATTTATTTGGACCAAACTTCGCGAAAAAAACTTTCCTTGATGTATATCCTTATTTGAATTTTTCAACAAGTAAACTACTTTAAAACATCTGAAACATCAATATAAATGACAAAATTTAACAGAAGCACCAGCCGTTTTCGCAAGAAAATAATTATTAAGAAGATTAAAACAAATATCGACGTTCAAATTTGATGTTCGAATCACTGTAGCGGTCATTTCTTCCAGTCTCCGGGATTTTAGCAAGGGCGTATCATGATACCTTTCGTAGGTAGTGGTACGAATTGTCCAGTGGAAATGTTCGTGATATGAGATGTACAACCGAAAATACTCACCTCTCTGGTTTTAAACCATGCGTTATGCCAATAAATCAAAGATTTTGCGACGATCGACGGATAAACTATTGACTTTTCGTAAGTGACTTGTGTTACGTTTCTTTCTTCGGATCAAATTCATCGGTTGTAAAACCTTACCTCACTAATTGAACCCCATTTAATGTGACACGCCTAAAGTGATTTAAATTGTAAGAAAGAGACCAAGGGAGTCCTCGTACCCGGCACTTCGATCCATCAACAAAGGTCAACTGGAACAAAAACAAATTGCTTTGCTTGTATCTCAGGGGATAGCCCCGAGAGTGCGAGGCTTGCGTCTGGCAAACAACATTTATTCGCACAGGACTCGATGCCGGGGCACGCTGGGCGCGGCCGCGTTGGCCGCACACTGACACTGCCTTCAGAGCTTGTGCACGTGATCAGCAGGCGCGATTCATGCGGCCGTCGCGTGGCACCCCCGCCTCTCCCCGCCGTGCACCATTCCAAGCCGCTGGCGTGCTGGGGTCCACCGGTGCTGCGCGGCATTGCGCGCCTGCTGCCGCGCCCGCAGACGAGCCCGTTCTGGAAGAAATGTTGTATAGCCCCATACCGTCTGGATTCACGAGCCGTTGCCACGCACAAACATAACATCCCTGAAACGATTAAAATTAGGCGTTGTTATTCATTGAACACTATTGATGGGATCTTGCGGCAGAAGAGAGGGATCTGTAGAAGTTCATTAAACGGGTTGAGTTTGTGGGCAAGAATAGACGATATTTCGCTCCGAATTGAAGCATACCAAATATCGTGACAGGGCATGGATATATGAATAAATATCTTCATGCTAAGCGAATAACAAAGACTTACCAGTGTCTGTGTGGATGGACAAGATAATGTTGAGCATATTTTGTACGACGGTATAATACATGGGCAAGAGCGAGGGAAATGGTTCCAGAAGAACAAAAGATAAGGTGTATATGGGATCGAAGAGGGGGGAAAACTTTGTGAAAATGAAAGCAACTATAATGATTTTGACAAAGTTGTGACAGAAACTACGAGTTTGCGACATGCGGCACGAATAGGGTAGGGAGTAAAGAGAAAGAGGAGGACGACATAGAAAAGATGAAGGACAAAAGAAAAGTGTGTTACGAAACCCTGGTAATGGCAAAGAGCTCGTGTACAGGATAAGAGAGAATAACAAGTAAAATTTAAAAAAAAACAGAGTAAATAATATAGTACATGATTGAGATAAGAAAGATGAAACCAGTCCTAAGGGGTGTGCGATAGGTACAAACAGTACTCCGCACTCTATGAAAGATGGACTTCACGTCGTGAAATTACTAAGTTAATAAGTTTTAATACTTAATTATTAAGTATTAATACAAGAAATTAGTCGTGGGATTTTTTGTATTGGAAGTTCTTTTTAATTCTGCCACAACAAAAGTAAATGCAAAGTAAATCGTTAAGACTAGTCAACATAGTTGCTTCAATGGATAAAAATGACCGTGCACGAGAAATAGCGCGTTACTTACGGTCAGTAAGCTATCAAAATTGTTTCAGTTTACAAATCGATGAAATTAACAAGTTATTTTTATAATTGTTTAGTAGTTGCTCGTGACCTCACTAGGAGTGGCTCGGGATATAAGTGTAAGGTCTATATTGAACAATCAAGACTACTCTTTGTTAGAGCTCTTCCCTCCTCCGTAAATGACGAACACGGAGTTAATTTAACTTAATCAGAACAATCAACCGAATACGACTAACAGTAAGCTACTATTGAACATAGAAACAATATATCAATAATAGACCATTAAATTCTAAGAAACTCCGTCACACGCTTCTAGTGTACCGCAGAAGAACTCGTTCGCGAAAACAGTCATAAATGGTCCCGTTTTCTGATCCGGAATGAAATGGTTCGCGTCTTAATGCTTTGACGTCTTAACAATAGCATTCACAACTGAAAAAATCATTAAGTACAATTTTTATTCGTAATTCTACGTGATTGTCTTCTCTAACGTGAATCTTCTCTCTCACAAATATTATGAGTTTAATTCTTGATTCACGCTCTGCTGCCAGAAAATCCTATCTGAATGTTGCTCGTATTTTCCGATATTTTCGTGCTCTGAAAGTGTTCTTTTTTAGAATATGGTAACATTTTTGGATTCAAGAAGCCAGTTAGCGTAAAATTCGAAATATTAAATTTTCGAAATCTTGAAACTTACATAGTATTTAATGGGTTTTTCACAAGCATTGCGCTTCAAATATTTCGAATGTTGGTTTGAGAATTCTCGCACCAACTCGTTCAATTTATTGGTTTATGACTTAAACAATAAAAACACCTGCTAAAATCATTGTCATATAGGTCGTTTCATAAAAACAGTTCCTTTTCAGTTGAATCGACTAGTTCCGACAGACACATTCTTCTCCTGTATTCTCAATTTGGGAGAAAAAAATGTGGCATACATGTTGCAGGCAATCGCATAAAATTGAAGGTTTTAACAATATGAAATATCCTGCGATTGCCATCCGCGTTTTCAATCTTCATGAGTGAGATGGATTATGTCCCGTTCCTCATCCACACACACACACTCCTCTCCTCAAAATGAATGCAGATATACCTTTCTTCATAAAAAACCGAACTTATAAAAAGAATGATCGAAGAATTGCTTGTGTTACGTCTGGTTTTTCGAGACTTCCCCACATTTGCTCCAGTTCGATTGGAAGAGAGAGACTGGAGTGAGACCCTTTCCTCTTCGACATCTCCCAAGGTCTAATTTTACGTGAGTCTGATAAACCACAAGCTGAGGAATTCTAAGTAGGAAGGGTCACTAGGGTTACCTGGTGTCAGAGAATCGGGAAAGAAGAAAAGCAAAGGGAATTTATAGAGCTAGTCAGATATTTCTCAATCGACGTGAAATGCAGACAATAATTTTACAAAATGCTGGAGTAGCAGTGATATCGCCACAAATATTCTCTTTCCTATTAGATGTTAAAAGCGTGTATATTACATTCGCAGGTGTATTACAGGAGGTTCCACCGCACGAGAATGTTCCTTTCGATATCCTGTCTTGAAAAGGATGGTGCAGTCTGCGCAAGCGCCGTACGTACATTCCTAACTTGCAAACATCGTCTTCTGATGACTCTGAACTTGCCAACATCGTTCCTCTCCTGACCTTATCCAAATGTCACAGAGCGGCACCCGCAGTACTCGGAAATTGGTCAGTTTTCATCTCATAGTCATCGGGTGCGAGTGCTGTGCATTGCTTTAGTGTATAATCTTCCACAGAGCTGTCAAACTTCATAATCTGTAGATAAGCACTCAGCGGAAATACAGCAGACAGAAGGGCCCGTGGCGCACACTAAAATAGAATGGGATTCTAGATGGACAAAACTATCAGATACAACAATGTAGACTAAATTTAGGGCTACATTGAAGATCTTAAGGCTGCTAATTGCACATCAAAAGTGTGATATATAATATCAAAATTTGAGATTGAATGTTCGGGATTGAAATATATAAATCTTTGTTAACCTACAGAAGAATCGAGGATAGCGGAATAAATATGAAGTCTGTCGTGGACAGCGAAATTGATCTTTTACGCAGTTTTATTCCGAGCATGATGAAATTTTGCAGATTTGACCTTCAAACCAAGAGGAAGAACGCTATAAACATGAAATTTAAGAAACCCACCCCATACCGTATTTTCCACCCCTTATTACGTAACTTTAGTAATTACTGATAAATTTTTAGACTCTTGACGTTCAAAATAAAGATAAAAATTAATCTATAATGCCGTTTAAGTTCACATTCATCCTCATAGAAATATCACCCCTATATGTGGCGAGGGAAGAGGATCGTATTTGAAAATAACAGAAAATTATCAATATTAGTGTCGAATCCATAGTTTTTGGAATCGTGTACTATCGACACCGATCAAGAGAACGTTCATTCCCGGTGGGAGTACGACATACCAAGCATCCCTAGAAGTAGAGTGGGAAGTTTATGATATATAAAAATTCTGTATATAAAACGACAAATACTAGGTCGGTTCTTTGAGATGAACGATGATATTTATGTATAACCAGTGACGGATCTAGACAGTAGTCAACCGTAGTTAAGACCCCCCCCCCATATATATCCGCTCCTGTGTATGACCAATTTATTTTCTCGTGTGAGAGTGGGTTTATTGAGCTAGAATTATGTAAGTACACAGAGAAAAAACATAAAAAGGAACTATTAACCAATTTTTGTTTTTAGTATCATAAGATGCGAAATAATGACCAACTTAATCAAATGCTTTATACGTTAAAAAGTTAATATTAAAAACATATCATGTTTAATGCATATAATACTAAGTATTTTGAATGTAAAAATATGTAAATCATTCATATTTGAAATTGCAAAAAGAAAGAAGAATTATACAGAATGAGAGATGAGTAATGAAACATTTGCAATTCTAATGATATCATGAATGTTAATTTTATATTTTAAATATAAAATTTCAGAAATTTAATAATGATTTGTTAATTTAAGTTGTTTGTCTATATTTTGAGAAGAATTCTTATAAAATATCATCAACTTGATACTAGTGATTGAAAGTTATTTGCATGTACGACTCAATTGCATTAAAATTCATCACTATCGCATTGCCCCTCGTTTTCCCTCTCCGAAACCATTGAACGTATATCTCAGAGGGTGGTTCATAGTGGTTCCTAATTTTTTTAGTATACTACTCTTCACACTGTATTTCATTGTTGTACAAAATATGACAACTCTCACAACCCCTAATATGACAATTTAATCTTTTATTGCAACATTTTTAATTTTTGATATTATTTTAAACGTTATATGTCAGAATGTGGTTCATGGTGCTTGCTAATTTTTTTTGTATATTTTCTTTGCACAATATTTCGTTGTGGTACAAAACACGAAACCTCTCACAACCTGTTACATGAGAGTTGTATGCTTTTATTGTAACATTGTTTTGCTTTCTTCCGACTTTGGAACATATTTTGAACGTTATATCTCAGTGAGTGGTTAATAGTGGTTCTTAATTTTAGTATATTGTTTTTGTACTATGAAGTATTGTTGTATATAAAATGAAATCTCTGAGAACCCCTATGCAAAGTTCTGCTCTAAATCGTGAAGGTGATTTCAATTTTTTGTATAGTAAGGTTCATGTTATTGTTTATAAATCAAATCAGTAATGTTTATAGGTTTTTCCACAATTTTATTCGTAAAAGTCCTTAAACTACACCAGTTAAAATTTACAACATGTATTGTTGATTCATTCTCGGTAAAAACTGATAGCGAGCCAGTGGGTAAAAATGGTATTTTTCTCCAACTCTATATTGGACATATTCTCTTACAATTATACGTGAAAATTAATTGAAAAATTCTGACACTATGGAAGCGATGTGTCTATCAGACATTATAGGAAACATGTAAGCTTGAAAACACAATATTTTGAATTTAATTTTTGGACTTTTGTCCAGCTGGAATTCCAGTATATCCCAAAGTGCGGCCTGTAAATTCATCTTTGGGACTAATACTTTCTTCTTTATAAAGCGAAAGATTTTGGTTTCGCGCCACACATTCACCTGCCATTTCCGAAGTTCACCTCAGTGACAATACCGTGGGGCGGTCTCTGTAGGTGACCAGATGTACGTTTAACGTTCAGAAAATTTAATGGCGTTTGTTTAATTGCGAATGTTTGTTTTTTAATTTATTTTTAATAAGAATATCCATAAAAATGTTGCCCGTTATTGTTCTTTCTATGAAAAGGGAATGGCCTATAACTTGATCATGAAGTAACCCATACCACATGTTCACTTCTGTAGAATCACAAACATCACACGAATTACTTTAGGTTGTTCTGATTCCCATATCCCGCAATTGTGATGATAAACAAATGTATAGCGCAACCGTTCGGCGCAGGACAAGGTCAACCTTTCACTTTCCTCTGTATAGGTAAAAAATTATCTTTTCAGTTCATTTACCAGTTGAGACCGTAATTAGTTTTGTAATAGTTATTGATAAGCACTTAATCATCATACCGGCATTCTTTTTCAAACACTCTAAATGTCATAGTTATCCACAAATATTTGAAGGATTGAACAACCATGTGTATTTATTCATGTAAATATTGTTGTGAATGGTTTTCTATTTGCAACCATTCTCCCTATATTTGCTTTCTCATACGCATGTACATATGTCCTAGTTCCTGTGTACAAACTTTTATTATTATGTTTGCTCTGTTCTATATCTCCCCTCCTGTCAAATAAATGTATCATTTGAAAGTATTATTACTTTGCATCAGTTTCAAATGAAATCTTCGGGGCAACATAAGAAAAGCGAATTCATTCATTTTGTATCTGATTTTTGGTCTTTTCAACACTCCTTTCTTAATATCAACTATTAATTTATTTATTTTCATTTTTCTGAACATGATAAAAATGGTTTTATGAAGAAAAGTGTTCACGTTGCGTTAAAAATAAATCTTCTCGATCGAATATGTTGCTTCATTTCAGTAACGACCCAGCTTGGAGTTAGGAGTATTTTTGTTTTTGCTGCTGCAATAATTTTTACTAGCTGAACCTGAGCGACTAATTCGCACTCATAGTTAAAGAAGGAAGTATCATTTTCCAGTAGAGTGCTGACAAAAAACATGTCCCTCGCTTAAATAACCCGCAACATTGATCGGTCCGAACATTCACGTTATGAATTTCAGAGGTATCAGCTTGATTCATAATAACGTTCCATAATCCACATTATTTTTACAAAATTGTAGTTTCCGCACAAACAGTAAAAGGATAAAGCAATTATTTATTTATGTACCGTCTTTTGTCTTTCAAGACTCTTTCGAGGCAGGTAGACTGTATGAGAGACTGTAGAACTGTCGACTAATAAGATTAAGCAGTTCGTCTGTCATGGATTTAATTACAAAAGGAATGGTTCATAGTATCCTTTGAATTTACGACATGAGAAAGAATTGACTGAATATTAAACATTGTTTGTATGTACGAGCAACTATTAAAATTCTTAAAGCAACAGACTGCAGTTTTATTGAACAATTATGGAGATTCTTAAACAAGAAACTCATTATCAACAGAAACTTTTCATTTTGTTACTCAGTGACAAAGCACGTTACCCACGCAAAATGATCCGAAGTAAATTAATCTTCCACAACTTCTGGTTCTGGTAGTTTAATCTATTTTAATGTATGTTGATCGCATACAGCTTCTGTTATGTCTTTGTTGCTTTTCAGTACTCACTTCTTCCCTTCTATAATGAGTTTTCCTGGAGTAAAAAGAGTTAATGTTACTCTGTGTTTTGGACTACTTTGTCCACGATTAGGATATGTTTCACGTTTTTAGTAATTTAGTTGAATGGTGCGTGCGGTTATATATCACGCACACTCATAATCCAAATCCTCCGCAAACGTTTCACTGGAAACAGCGCTCTGTACTTAATAATTGTACGACACACTTTGACATCTGACGAACTTCAACAGCTCGTAAGTGAATTCGCTTAAATGGGGCTCGAGTAAACATGTTCTTTAAACTGTTGGGAGCTGCATGTCACATGACATAGAGAAGCATAACAGTCAGAACCCTTTTACCGCCACAGCATCGTTGTGACTCGCACGCTTAACTGGTTAATTTGAACAGATGAATCACTGATTCTGATCTCCTCCATGAATTTATAAACGCAAACTATCGAAGGTCGAAACTGTAAACGATTTGTTCTACCTAATTTTCATATTTTGTTACTTCTCGCCCTTTCGATGCAGACACGACACCGCCGAAGCTTTTTTAAATGGAACTTTAGGACTCGCCAACATCGAGGTTTTGATAGCACTTACCGCCGAAACTGAGCCGACGAATCAGTGTAAACGTGATTGTCATGGTCTTATACTTCATCACCTCTTCTGATCTCAAGCCCTTTGACACTTGATTATTACCACTAGGATTTTGTTTGCTGCACATCTGATGGGTGATCGGAGACCGTATCGTCCCGTATGAATACGAACTAATTACTTCCTATTTTTCTTCATTTCGACGGCCATAGTCCGTTGCCTGCTTCCTTCTTTTGAGTTAATATAGGGTATTGCGTGAGAATTTCTATCTTCATTTCTTCCTGGAATGATCTTCAATACTCGCGTTATAGTCGATGGATTATGTAGTAAATATTTCATGTTAAAATTTTTGCAGCTATACTAATTAAATAAACTGGAAACAGTTTTCAAACTTATAAATGTTCCATTCTAGGTAACCTACGCTAGAGGACAAATCCGTGAAATTTTTGTTAAGGACTTCTCTTCAGCTTTGTCTGTTTTCATTCACTGTCGCAGAAGTAACTGTAATTTTCGAGGTTTTCGTTTTTATTATTGATCTCTTCTTCATTTGTTGGTATGATAAGCAGTTTAAATGTCGCAACTGGCATGTCACCACGAATTCTGCTCCGTTTGTCTTATCCGTGCGTCATTCCACTTAAGGAAAAGTTTACCCTGTAAAAACACCTAATGACATCAAAATGTTCAAAGGGTTTTACTTAATGCGGATGGAAATTGTACCAGCATTTTCCTCTAAAGATTGATTTTAATGAAGCTATTTTAGGAAGATAGAGCAATACTAATTTTTAATTTATATAGTTTAAATTTTATTTGAGACCTGAACAATTGCTATCTGCTTAGTCTTATTCCCGAGCCCTTTTGGTTTTATTCAACTGAATTCAGAAAATGTAATAATTTTAAGCAGCAATCCAGTCAGGTATGATAGAATGAGATATTACAAATCGGAAACCACTCCTTCACTTTTTTAACCATTCTGTCATGTCAAAATAGCAATATTTATATACTTTTGGTTCCTGTTGACTATTTCTAACTTAACATATTTTCTAACTAACCTATATATTTTGATTAAATCTTCTTTTGTTATATGGAGGTGCTTATTGAAATTTTGGACACTTATCATCAGTATATCTTCAAAATAATATTTTCTTTACAAACGAAAAATCCACAGTTTAATGGATAAATGGTATACCTATTCCATGTTTCATATCGAGACATCGTAAGACCGTCTAATCATCACATCAGTTGGAGACTGGCAGTTCTTCATGAGTGACGTTCATGGTACGTACGATTCGTGACGCGAAAATGTTAAATATCGCTAAACACAGTTCAACTTGTTGAATTACATTTAGTAGTTCTAACCACACCTCTTCTTCTTTGAGCAAACAAAGGTCAAAACACCGTGTATGTTTTCCAAACACCTCTGCAAACGAATGTCAACGTGAACCAAAGATCAGAATTGTTTGCTATTGTCATTGAAGGTTTCAGGTTACTTAACGAATACGTAGAGAGGAGCGTAAAGAGTGTAAATAGAGGGCATTTGAAGGAGGATTTTCTCTAAATAGAATGCAGCAAAATACAATGTTTTTATTTTGAACTGTTGCTAATGTATTTATAACGAATATTAAAATTAATTTTATGAATCAATTATAATTGTAAATACAAAATACACAACGTGTTTAGGTTCAAAAAACGTAAAAAATATTAATATCGTTTTCGAGTGCACTGTCTACAGAGTTATGACGAGAATGTTTTGTTTGCATTGTAATGCCACACTTTATTAGACGGAAGAGTCTTGAAATGATGCATTTCCTCTTTCAGCTGATAAGGTAAGGCTTATCAAAATGCTTGTTCTTGCCAAGCAAAACGAGGGTTTTGTGGGTGACTCGCGTTTTCAAGAGGGGAAACAAATATTATTCGCTTTTAAAGAAAGTAAACGGAAGAACTGACTTTCTATTCATTGAATGCAGAAAAGTAGTCAGAACATATTAAGAAAGGCGATTTCCTCTACTGATATATTGGTATCGATGAGTTGAGAACCGAAGAAAATTGTTCCTTTTACTTCATTGTAAATATTTCGGACGACTTCCCTGAAAGCGAAGCGTGTTAAAAATCGTGAAGCTCTAGGACCAGATAACATACATCCGGACTTTCTCATATACCGTGAAAAGAGGGTTAGAATTTGGTTAGTAAATTTTTCCGGGAAAGATCTGGGATAATCTCTTTCCTTCAAAAGAACCACACAGGACTAGCTATAATCTTATTCAGAGAATAAAAGTTGATAGATTGAAAAATCATGCTTTATTCAACGCAATAAAAATAACGAATAAAACGTTATTCTTTTATTCGATACTCATTAATTGCCGAATTCCAAGATATTATTTTACTTCACGTACAAAAACAACGAATAAAAAGTTATTCTTTCATTTCACGTAAATGGAAAACGAATAAAAATGTTAGTCTTTTATTTTACGAACATTGGAAGACTAATAACCAATTACTCTTTTTATTTGACTAACAATGAATGACGCATAGCATGTCATTCTCTCAATGTGCGGCAATAAATAAAAGATAACGTACAATTTATTTCGATATTTTCATTCTTGGTACAATGAATAACACAAAAAGCGATAATTTTTAGAAGATATAAATTTGAACACAGAGGTATTAAAATCGGTGAAAACATAATTACACATATCGCTTCTCGTCCTGTAGCTAAGATCAAAGTGTAGTTATTGTATGTATCTGTGAAATAAATACGAATTTAAACGACTGTCTTTGTATTTACGAGAAATATCAGATTTGTATGACAGTTAAGAAAGCTTGTAGCTTCTTGTTCACTGGTTGCCGCAGTAAAGCAGTGCTTCTGCAGTGACTAATGTTACCAAAAGCGATGTTACGAATGTCACTTTGCAACTGAATACATGTACAGCGTTCATGTGAAAATATGTGGTAATCTATGTCACGTGTTATAAAAATACATGTTGTGCATCAAATTTACCTTAATTTTTTGAGAAGTGATCAACTCATGTGTATTTCATTCATAACGTTTTCGAGGCAAATCGCCTTTGTAAAACGTAGGTACGACACATTGCATGGGGTACATATATATTAATATTTATACACTTTTCCTGCCTGACATTACGTAAAAAAGGGAGTTATTGACTGCTATTTCTCGGTAACTCGCGATTAGATGTTCCACAAATGACAATAACGAAAATTATTATTGTTTAAGTCTATAACGCATACAGGTGGAAAAGATGATTACCAATAATCGTATTATTACACAACACTCAAAAAATTCATTTTTCAAGAAAGGTTTCGAGTATATCCCAAAATCTGATCAAATTCTTGGCTTCACAATTCATGAATTTCAAGATTAATTGAAACAGCGATTCAAAAGTATTAAGTCCACCATTCGCATTTGAGATAGTTATTCCTTCAAAGCCAAAAAAGAATAACTTTAATCGTTATTCATTGTGCCAGGAATACGAATGCTACAATAAAAAAAACGCTATTGTATTGTGACCACAAAAATAACCTTTTGTTCCTAATCCATAGAAGCACGGTAAAAGAATTACTTTTTATTCATTGCACAAATGAATAAAATTTTGTTATTCATTTTACAAGGAGAGAATTCTTTTATTCATTTCACGTACGTCAAACAAGTGAATAACATTTTGTTATCCGTTGCACGTCAAACACTTGCATAACATTTTATTCATCGTGTGACTATCAAATAAATAACATTTTATTATTCATTGCACGTCAAACAAGTTAATAACTTTTTATTCTTTGTACGTCACACAAGGAAATAGCTTTTTTGTCATTAATTAAATGTCAACTAAAAGTATAAATGGTCATTCGTCAATTATGTTCAAGTAAAGGAATAACTTAACATTCGTTATTTATTTACGTCGTTTGAAAGAATAACATATTATTCGTTATTTATTTGCGTCAAATAAAAGATTAGTTATTCGTCAATCAATGTGCGCCAAATGAATGAATATTTTTATACGTTATTTTAACTACATAAAATAATTAATTATACTAGTTTATGATTATCTTATTATTCTTGGAGATAATTATTCTGATATTGAGCAACCGTGAAGTCAATGTAGTTGCGAACTCGAAACCTGGAAAATCTGAAAATTGGCTTTCCAACAACAGACCTATGTCACTTTTGGGCTCTTGCTACAAACTATCAGGCCGATTAATATACAGAATAATATCTCCAAGAATACTCAAAAATCTTTGACAAGAACAACCTGGTTTCCATCCAACTCGAGCTGCGAAGATCAATATAGGAGGCCCTAAACTCACACGTTGACTCAGGATATCAAAAGAATACCCCAACCCTCCTATGGTCACACCGCCGCACTGAATGTAACAAACGTATTCAACCGATAATTTTGGAATGATTCTGGGAACTTGGTGAGCAGTTTTTCCTAATAGCGCTTTATTTCCTATATCAGTGCTATATTGCGCCAAATAAGCGATTGTTTTCCTTTATTGTTAGTTGTCTATTGCCCTTTGAAAAGTGAGTCGCGAGTAATCAGGGCTCTACGGGTGAGCAACCCGGACATTTGGCCGGGGCGCCAAAATTTGAGGGCGGCATTTTGGCTGTAAGCGTGAGAAAAATGTTGATGTGTTAATTTCCAATTAATAGAAAATTTCACATACCGATTTATTCGTTCGCTTAAAATTTACAGTACATAGCTTATTTATACTGTTTATGTCAAAAAGCTAAAAATATTTACAATTCATGATTCGAAAGAAAACAATCATAAAATTTGATTTCGTGAGATTGTGATACATATCACAATATTGAAAGATTTCAGAGATATGAAAGATAGGACGGTGATTAATTTTTTAAAACAATTATTACGGCAATCTATGTTAAACATATTAAACAATAAAAGTTGACAATAAACTTACAAAAATCTAGTATATTTTTATAATTTCGAAAAGGAAACGTGTTATGAACTAATACTTTATTTTATTAATAAATTAACGCAGAATTTGTAAAGGGCGCTGCTTGAAATTGTTTGAACATGCATGTACTTCTCTGAGTACATTAGCACGCGAGCAGAGCGCTACTTCAACTAAGGCTCGATAAAGCTTCTTCAGAGCTCTATAAGGTTCCTTAGAGCTGTAATTCAACAACCGTTATAATATAGTCGGTCGAAATAATCTCGATATATACAATTGCTTGTCCTGACGCTGATTGATAGACTATCAAGACGCAATCTAAACTACTTAAGCTAGAAACATAATGAACCTCCCTACACCTTTAGGGAAGGGGATGACATGTAACAATTATTGTAAAATACATATAGCTCTGACGCATCCAGTTATAGGCGTTGCTGAGATGGACAGCGTTAATTTTGTGTATTTTCTCATATCTTTGTTTATTTGCAGAAACAATACTAAGTAAAAGTGATTATATGTTGAATTTTCACATCGTTTTTCTCTTTGTGTAATATCTCTCAATTTGAACTCCCAAATATTGTTATTATTTTACATGTATTCATATAATGCTTTATTATCTGTGGAAACTACTCTACAGACCACGTATTTACAAAATTTTATTTGTGACACTATTTCTTCCTTATGTAATAATTTAATTTTGACAAGCAATTAATACCATTGCTTATAATTCATAGTAAGTTAATAGCATAATTTTTCTTAATTTAAAGCAGCCTTCACAGTGCTTCATTAACCATAGTACTCTATTCTAATTAAAATATGTTTTTATTATTCTTGAAGTAATCATAAAATAACAGAATTACTGTATTACTTACGTAAATTCATTTCTCGCATTTTTAGAATTCGCTAAGAAGACGATACTCAATACCCACACACTATCGCCATTCAACGCGATCTCTCTCAACTTTCTTTACATCAGGTACTGACGTATTCTACTCACCATTGAATTTTTTGTTATATCGTTTAAGTCTAAATTCAGTACCCACGGGAATACGACTCCCCTTGCACCCTTAAAGGGGGAGGGGAGTGAAAAAGAATATGACCGCGAAAAATTATTGCAAAGGACCAATTTGCGTCGAATCCATGGTTTTAAGAGTTTCCGAGAAGGATAAATATACAACCAATGTCATTATGTTTACGTTCAGATCACATGGGGGCACGGTATTCTTAATAACACATGTAAAAAGAAAATATCTATTTTAGACATGTTTTATACTGCATGATTGTCAATATTATGTCATGTTAATGCTTCTTTCTAAATATATCCTTTTATTAAAATTTAAATCAAATGATTTGATTTTTAATGAAATACAAAATATGTAACTTTATTTAAAATAGATATAAATATTTTAAGGGGCGGCAATTTGTCTTTTTGTCCGGGGCGACGTAATCGCTAGAGCGGGCGCTGGAGTAATGCCACACAGAGGACAGTGCTTTTTACACATATGATATTAACGCCTTTCAATTTATCAGTCTTTCCACTTTAGTTCTTTCGGCGACCGAGTACTGCTTTTCTTCCTGGTTAACCAGCACATATGTACGTAAGGTAGATGTAGTTCTGAATCAGATTATGCGCAAACGTATTGACGCTATTAAATCAACCCCTAACACTGACTAAGTACCTGATAATATTAGGTCTCATCAAATACACAGAGAAAATAACCTCACCAGACTGTGCATTCAAATAGCGGAAGACAAGGATCTGGTTATGCGCGAATCTATTGCAGTTGATAGTTTCGACCGTCTAAATGTAGGGCACCTGCAATTAAACATGCGAAGAGCACATGATCCGTATTCGGCACGGAAGAATCTAGACTGGAAGTCTGGTATAAGAAAGACCCAAATGAGAGCCTCTCATTTGCTAACTACGTAAAGTCAGCTCTCAAATTTGGTCTGTCCCAACGAAAATGAGCGGTTCTGAACAGAGCGAGGACATGGCACGGTTACATTGGCTTAATCCTGTGTAAATGGGAATTTCGAATGGACCCCTCAAGCGATTGTGGTGAAGAATATCAATCGATGGATCAACTGATGTACCACTGCAATTTGAGAACCTTTCCTGGGACACGTGAGGACTCCCTGAGCGCCTACTCTTCAGCAGTAGAATGAATCTGAGGACTGGATCTGCAGCAATGACGCGTTAAAGTGGAGGGATGCTATCCTGTCTGGATCTTGATGTCCTGGTGTTCAGTACCTTGATTTTATTTTATGTTTAAAATTGAAGATTTTAAATATTGTTGTATTTGTTTTGTCAATGATATGCCTGATATTGATGTGCAAAATGTATGCCGTAAGATAAATAAATAGATGTTCCTTTTAAATACATCGGAATTATTAGAGACCAAATTATTTTGCTCTTTCTTGTGCATACGCGGGAAAGTAAAAAAGAGACTTCAACCGAATTGGCATTCATGTGTGTAGAGTTGCCAATTTTGCCAGTTCTGGGTCCAAGGATTCTGGGTTTCAAAAATTAGCTGCTGGTCATGATAACATTCAGCAACTCACGTTTGCAATCATACTTCGCGACGTCACGTTATAAATGGAAAGCAAAAATTAATAATTAAATGAATTGCAACAAATATTCGATTTCAAGGAAACAAGTGAACAGATACAATACTTCTTATTTTCTATTAACGTTATGGTGTACCTACACTCACAAAAAGGCGGCAGCTTTTATTACATTTAAATTACAAAAAATATGAAATTATATTTTACCTTATGATAATATGTAGAATTTGATTACAAAATATTTATTAGAAAAATTAGTATCTTCTATCAAAAAGGAGAAGAAAAAAAACCTTTCTCCTTAAGTTCGTACCATCGTTCTCTTCCAATTCACTTTCTCTCTCTCTCTAAGAGCAGATCCACCATACATCAAAGGCATATATTAGCGAGCGTGCGTCCCAGATTGGCTTTAAATATTGGTATGTTAAATGACCTCAAAACATAAACCCAAATCGAAATTTTTAGCTTTATAAGTGTTGATCTGACTGAGAACACCCCCTTCATAGGTCCAAAAATGACAAATTCTTTGATTGTCTTTTAGCATTTGATTTTTTGGTTCTTCTGAAAAACTGTACTTGCCGAAACTGACCGGACTCAGAAAAGCCTTCAAGACCGCACCACGTTTTACCATAACGCTACTTATGATGTTCAAGTTTAACAAGGGTATTTCGTAGAAAATGATGATGCTATAATCAAGAATTCTCTCGAAAAAGCAAAAGATCTGAGTAGCATTTGGGATGTCCAAGCGAAGAGTCTGTTTGGAAGGATAAGAAAATGCCTGAGGAAACAATAAATGATATGGGGCTTAAAGCAGAAAACGAAATGTTAGGACTGATGAACAGTATTATAGACTAAATACTCACAGGAATGGAAAACAGATTCATCAGCTCGAAGAAAGTGGATTCTAGTTTTCTCTTTCTTTTAGAAATGAAGGAACACATGTGCACAACAAATGATAATCGCTTTAAACGGGAATGACATTTTTATAGACATCTCTTATAATACAAACTTAGATGACTGGATGCTCTGTTATATGATGTACAGTCGAATGCTTCTTAAGACATTGCTGATGTTAAACTTTAGGCAGTAGAGTAGCTTTAGGTCATTATGGAGTAAGGGAAGGATGTATTTCCAAATCTGAGAGTTGGTCTTTGGATCTTACTGACTGCTCCAATACATGCCACCAGGTATAAAGTATTTTATTAAGTTCGAACGATTCCAGGATCTGAGATCATAAACGGGACCGGATAGGCAGTCGGTCGTTGCTTTGCAGAGTGTGTAAAGAGAGCACAAATTTTGAAGTAATTAATTAATAAATTTGCAGACAAAAAAAAGGAAAATTTCTCTTTGAAGTTATCTATACATATAAACGGGCGATAACACCCACTCGGGTATTAACGCCTCGTGAAATGACGGTTGGGCAGTACTAGCCTTCATGGGTTCCTTTGACCTAAGCGCGGGCGTTCTTTTATTATTTATTTATCATTTTGTCTTCGGGCGAGGTTTAGGCCATGAGGCCTGCTCTTCCATCGTTTACCATGGCAAAAATTATCATAATTATGTAGTTATAAAAAATAAAATAAGTCATCCCTTTTTCAGAAATGTGTAAACAAAAACTTAAGTTAATATTGCCAGAACTCATATTATAAAAAGAAAACCTTCTTACAACCGTTATCAACAATGGTAGTGTGGCGTCCAGATGAGTTGCCACAAAGCGACCGCTCCGCGATATTCCATACTTTCCATTCCCCCGCCTATTGAGAGAAGTGGGGGAGTGGGAAGAGCGCTTCACTGCCTTGCAAAAGGTTTCTGAAACCGCTGTGAAAGGCTACCTGCACTACGGCACCTTCTCCGATAATGTACATACACAGTACTCTATTAAATGTTAATTGTTCTCTAGTACTATTTCTCATTCCTACTCTCCCACAAAATTTCCCCCTCCACCTCCGCCTCCTCTTAGTGACGAGGTCAAGAAATTGCGGAGTTCTACCCTCCGCGAACCCCTTGGGCAACTTCGGGATCTGTTCTGGGACAGTTTAACTTTATATAAAAATAATGTTTGTGTGTCCATGTGTGTTCGCCGTACACCGTAAAAGCGGTGAAGCCTTGAAAAGCTTCAAAATTTTACACCGCATTCTACAAGAGGAGTTCGAGAAGACAACAGCAATTTTTTCGAATTTTGATTTCAATTTTTTAAATTTATTTTTCAAGCATTTCCTAGCCAAGGTCTCGGAGCTTAAAAACCCCACAAAAATGCTTCAAAATTCTTCTCACGCGTTCTCCAGAGTGTGCCCCAGAGCACTGCCAAGATGGTTTTCGACACGATTTAGATATTTGGATATTCTTAATACCTGTGCGTACAAGTTCCAAATCTCAATATTTTTATATGCTACGTCTTTTGATACACGGTAACTTTTGTATTTACACTATTATATTTACAGAGACGTTTTATGAAAAAATAATAATAGTATTCCAGATTTTACCGACATAATGAATTTGCGGAATACTATCTATATTCTTTTAGCTCTCATTGTAACCAAACTAGATAGTTATTTTGGAACAGGAACTGACCCTAGGCGACCTCTAAGTTCATATGTTTGAGCCAGAAGATTACACACTGCAACCAGTGACCGCAATCTGTTTCGGTGGACTGTTGTAACATGTTTCAGGAAACTGTCGCCTTGGAAACTTTAAAATGGAAATAATTGTACGATGTTTGACAAATTTTACCAATACATTTTACCATGTTATCTAAATATTCTCTGCGTTTCCAGTTTTTATTTTCTTTAGAGTAAATGTTGCTGTGAATTTTGTGAAACCCTTATATTTTGACAATTGCCGATAAAGACGTGCTTCGGCATCAATTTGAGAGGCTTGGTCCATAGATATGAAAACTCGCCCTCACACTAATGTGAATTACTCAATGGAAGCTAAATTGATCAATATTTTATTACGAGGCGATGTAAAGTGAGACGTGATTTCTGCGACCGGACGCTACAGGAAAAGTACAGGTTGGTCTGCTAAGGAGTGTGCGGTTGGCCCACTTTCCCCACTGAGTATTTTAGATTATACAGATTTCCCCCAAATTATTGAGTACCATGGTAATAAGATAATTTCACGAGTTGAATTTTAATGAAAGTTTCGCTAATATTGGTACACCGTTTTGTTTGTACTAGGCTTCAAATTCGAGAGCATATACGTTTCTCGCAGGCAGTAAACTGGCCTTGCTCTAATGCTCGACGTAGTCTCAGGATGGTGGATATTGCTTAAAATAAGTTATGAGCTTCCGATCTGTGATCATCAAATGACTTTATTAAAATATCTCGTTATGTAATCTAAGCCCATGTTAGTCAGACTACAGGTTTTCCTAGCATTATGAAATGAACTATCCAAGTGGAAATTTACAATTGTTTGAAGCGTGTCCCAGACTTGGCAGTCGTTCGTTGACTTTTGGCAAACAACCGTTGTTTAACGCTTGCGAAATAAACATCAATTTACTCTGTTTCAACGCTGGCAACAACGGTTAGTTAATAAGCTTTGTTCCCCGTTGGTAACAGACCGTCACTCCACAACCGTGGCCCAGAATTAGTCCCCGACAGTTGTTAAACAAGCTTGGGCCGCGGTCGGCTTGCGACTCCTATTATATAATTTTGGCCCTATGGTGTCCCACAACCCTTGTTACTAAAATATTGAAAATAAAGCGACACCACTGTCTTTTATATATTAAAAAGCTTTAAAGTTAATAAAAAAACACATAAAANAAACATAAAATTCTCTCACATATTGGACAAACCGGTTTCGGCATTCACCTTCCTCAGTCAAATAATAAATATTTCTGTAAAATTAGTTCCTATCTAAGTGAAAAATTAAACCACCTAGGAATAGCCCACAAAAACAGATTGAAAGAAATGTGAAAACAATTTTTATAAATCCAACGAATTGCACTGATGTATATACAATAAATTATGTACTTAAAGATAAATTGGGTGGTGAAGATAATATTAATATCAAAACACTAAAGGATATAACCTCTTACATAGCAACACCTTTGCAATACATTTTCAATTTGTCAATTGAGGAAACAGCATGGTTGAAAGCTCTAAAAAGCGCAGAAATAGTACCGATACATAAAGTTGGACATAGATCTAACATTTCAAATTATAGGCAGATTTCACATTTCCAACATTGCAAAGATGTTTTGAAATATATATATATATATATATATATATATATATATATATATATATATATATATATATATATATATATATATATATA
>NNCF01128393.1:317949-355410 GCA_002313205.1 Laupala kohalensis
TGTGTGTGTGTGTGATTCAGAGATCCTATTACATAGTTATACAGTTATAGGTGTTGTAGAGGGAACTCAGAACACCAATATTTGGTAATAAACCCATGTCCGGAAATTCGCCGTTTGGAAGATAAACGACTTTGAAATAACGTCAAAGGATACGCTGTACGTGCATCAACCAACTCGTACCTGCGTGAACTACAACATGTGCTCGAAGTGGTGACCACGAGTTTCGTTGTACATAGTGTACCTACGAACAATGTTCACATGCACACTGTCCAAAAGTACTGGAGTGTCCTGAATGGCCTCCGCTGCAGCCATTACACGGACAAGGAGATCGTTCTGTGACTCCACAGGGGTCACGTAAACAATAGTATTCATGTAGCCCCAAAGGAAAAAGTCCAGAGGTGTTAAAGTGGGCAATCGTGGAGGCCAACGAATCGGTCCACTGTGACCTATATACCTATCCCCGAATGTTTGGTATAGGTACCGACGGACGTCGCGTGAAAAGTGGGCTGACGCGCCATCATGCTGAAACCAAATCGTCCGACGGATATGCAATGGCACATCCTCCAAATGCTGCACAATTACGTCTTGCAAGAAGGTCAAGTATATGTTACCCATTAGACGGGGTGGTAGAATACACGGGCCAATCGGATGATCATGGATAATACCAGTCCACACATTAAGACCGAAACGATGTTGAAATCGATGGGTACGTGTGGCATGAGGGTTCTCCTCATTCCAAATGTGGCTATTACGACAGTTGAGCAGACCTTTGTTTGTGAAATGCGCTTCATCTGTGAAAACAATGATCAGAGGAAAATCTGGAACGTCGACACAACGATGTAGGAACCACGTGTAGTAATTAGCATGTGGTGCAAAATCAGCTGGACCACATGCCTGCACCCTCTGGAGGTGGTATGGGTGAAGTTGCTGTTCATGGTGAACTCGCCACACGCTGCTCTGGGATACATCCACGACATCTGCCATGTTGCGGGTACTCGTAGACGGGTTCTTGTCGACCAGTTGGAGAACTTCCTCTTCCACGTACACAGTGCGGCGCGTCCGGTTACGACAACAATCGGCTCTATTAGCCTTGATGGTGCCGGTTTCCCGAAACCGTTGTTCCAATTTTGGAAGAATGGCATGAGATGGACGGGCACGACGTGGGAATTGTTCGTGTTACAGGTTTTCTACCATTTCGTCCACTTTCATCGTAGGAGCAACATGTCGGTGTATTCGGAAAAGGTGTACTCCGCCATTTTGTGATGTACCGTCTTTCTCAACCGCTCAGTGGCAACTGATGTACATGTGCAACATTTCATTGGATTGTTGTCTGATGACACGTGACACGACGTCACACAAGACATCACGTGAAACAAGACACCGTCCTCTGTCAATGTGTATTACCTTCCATCATTCAAAGTCGCTTATCTTCCAAACGGCGCATTTCCGGACTTGGGTTTATTACCAAATATTGCTGTTCTGAGTCCCCTCTAAAATACCTATAACTGTATTGTGCAGACAATTCGGTTGAAGATACCTGCACATGGATGATGAGGTTCGAAGGACAAAATGTTTAGATAACTTGGAGAAAATGAGGAAGGTAGATGAGGTGTGGTTGAAGACTGATTACCAACAAACAATTTAATGACATGAAACAAGAAACAGGTCGAAAAATAATACTGAATATACAAAGCTGAAATCCACTGGGACGAGACAAGATGAGATGACCCAACTTCCTTGAAAGATGCAACTTGGATGGCGTCGGTTCGATGTCGGAGTGATGGTGTTGCGGTTGATTTGAAGACCGATTATCACGAGGCGATTCAACGGCGTGTTGCTGCCTTCACGAGATGATCTTCAAATTGAGAATAATGCCAGCTGTCTTCTGGTACAGACTGAAGGGGAAGTCGCCGGCTAGCTTGCTGAATGATGAGAGTAGTAAATCAGAAGGGTTTTTGACTCCTCCGACGACGTTTGGACAGAGAATGAATGGTCACATGTTCTGGCTCGCCCTTTTAGAGACGCCGGTTGCCTGCCCGATCAATCGATCGATCGCTAGTGTGACGTAACAGCTTAACCATGTATCAATTGTTTATCCGGATAGATGGTGTGAATATTACGTAATGTTACGTAGGTTCTTGTATATGATTCTGGCGAGGAAGTGCAGCCTCGTGGTTTCCAGTAATAAATAAATGAGTTTGTAATTAATAACGCCAGGCATACTATGTCCAATCATTTCATCTATACTCAAAGGCGTAAATTTTGAATGGACCTATGAGGTTTCAAGAAATTGTTCACAGAAGTTCAACAATTAAGATATGTCACTCATTGTGCACAAAGAGTATAGGGTTCACTTGTCTAATGACATAACATAAAAAATGTCTGAATAAATGTAATAGGACTTCTGACTCAACCTGTATATTGAAATATAATAGGTTGAATTCTATTTGGAAGTAAGTAATGTAATATCATGCGCAATAGTTTATTTAGGGTTCGACTGGTGCACTTAATAGGACTGCAGATATAATTTATTAAAACTTAGATAATAGCAAACCACTGATGGTCACTTTTCTTGATCTTGCCAAAGTTTTTGGTATGGTTAATCATGAGCTAATGCTAGAAAAACTGGAAAGATATGGGATGAGGATCAAAATTATTTAATTAAAATCGAACCATCTCTTAAATAGAGAACAAAGAGTTAGAATTCAAAATGAAATTAGAAGAGATAGAGAAATTGATAGTGGAGTTCTGCAAGGAACTATTCTTGCTATTTTATGCGTTCATGATTTATTGTCAGTTATGCAAAAAATACTCTTTGTTCCTATACGAATGACACTGTTGTCATATCAGGTGACGATTCTTGGTGGACTGTCTGGGAAAAAAATCAAGAATATGGTGGGAAAGATAGCTAACTGGTTGGCATTAAATAAATTATTCCTAAATACAAAAAAATGTCTGTAGGACTGTTAACAACTAAAGTGATAGTGTACCAATAAATATTGAGATTGCAATACGTAATCAGAAAACACCAAGAGTGACCTGAATGATTACTAGACCCATTTTAGATTTTAAAAGTTCCCCCTGAAAATGAAAAACAAAAATGAGAACCATTATTATGCATGTAGAAGTATAGTCTGATAAATATCAACTTACCAAATACGCTGACATAAGGGTCCGGCGTGTGATGCCCTTCATCCGGCATCTTCGCATTGTTATGAAGCTAATGTTTAGCACGTTACGCTGATTGACTTAATTTTTTAAGTATCAATATTATAATTATTATTTATACTGCTAGAGACCCTTTTGTGTAGCTTTTTCACTCTTAAAATTTCATATTGAACTTTTAAAACAGTGCCAATGGGAAACCGAATTCAGTCACATGACACCAATGTTACCACGCAGTCATCTCCATTTTCCTAACCCCTAGTCAGTAGCGGACAGTAGTAATCTGTGCTCCAGCCTCTCCAGCGTGCTCTACAAGTTCTCAAATATATTTATTGTCGACTAGTTCGACAAGAAAGTGCAAAACATTTTCAAAATTATGTTTTTCAAGTCCAAAAGACTGTCATTATTAGATACGTCAGTACATATTGTTCAACTGGACCATCAGTAAAATCAATTTCAGTTTGCATTGACATAACAATTGAAAAAGAACGAAAATATAAAATAAAAATAGTAAAATTCGAATTCATGTGCTCGTACAACTAAGAATTATGACGATGGTCTTTCTATATTTCGATTAATTCTATTTTAAAATACATGAATTTTACCTAATCACTCAAGTCCTTATTGACTTTATGGAAAAAGTATATGGCAAGGAATTAGATGAATTAGTACCGGCTAATTGTTCCATTTCATGAAAGTGGAACATCTTACACCAAATTTCCACCATCGAAGGAAAGCAGGAAATTCAGAAATTGGGTGGTCGGTTCAACAGAAGCGGATTCTGAATGGAAAAGTTACGAAGTAAGCGTACTTAATAAATGCGGTAAGTAAATATTAGAATATTATTGCAAATATTTATGTGGCATTTGCAAATTGAACTAATTTTTTATTGAAACTTTTTCCGAATTTTAGTCATGATAGTTTTGTTTAAATTTCTTTTATCGGAATACTTATACATGCCGATTTTTTATAATAAGTAAATTGACACATCATATGTTTTTTTTGCAAATATATCGAATGCCTGCATCTTATAGAACAACAGCAGCAGTAATTGCAAAAAATTATTTAACTTTTTTTGTATTGTTAAAATCGCTTACTGACAGGAACCATTTATGTATTGCTAATTGATAATTTGTATTCCATTAAGGTAAATTATTAATTCGCAATTTTTAAAACTAATACGTATGATGATGAGGTGAATAATTTTATAACTTTTTTTGTTGAGATTGATCGAAAACTCCATCATGAAAAACTACACAGTCCCCTCCAAGAACAGGTAAAAAGGAACATTTTAATTGTGTTATTCATAAATTATTGTTAGAATCAATATTTCTTTAATTATAAGTATTCTTGTCACTTTTCTTGTTGTTTAGTTCGATAGAAAATTCCTAGAAGGACCCCGAACCGAAACCAATCTTATTCTCATTCAAAAGGGGTAAAAACAATATTTCAATTGACCTTCATTCATAAAAGCAAATTTTTCACTTGTGAATATGCAAAACGAAATGACAAATCCAATAGTAGTAACTGTGTTTTTCTGCGATCTTTGTTGTACTCTCGACAGTTATTAGAAGTCAGGGGTCTATAATACAAAATCCGATGGTAGAAATACACTCAGATTTCTATCTTTGTGCACACAGTGCACGGCGCGGTCACCTCTTCAAATAACTGTACCGTTCAGTAAAATCATGAGTTTGAAGGATTGTCATTTTGTTAAACTATAAAGTAGTGTACTGCTGTTTCGTGAATAATTTTGATTCAAACAACGAAAATATTATAAAATGATATATATGATGACGTTTTATTTTCTATGAAAAATTGATGCAAACTGTGACTTCTTAAGAATCATAATCTCAAGACATATATTGATATTAACGGCTATGGCTTAACGAAACAAAATATTTTTAAAGATAAATTTCACAATTTTGTCTACGTCTCACTGTATTTGAATGAAGATGGATCATCAAATTTCAATGGAAGAACGGAAAAGGAAGAAGTTTGATCGTTATTGAAAAAGAGCATATGTAATGTCATCTAATTCACTAAAATTAAAACATAATTCTAGATATAATACTTTCCAAATGCCTTTTCTGTTTCAAAATTCAATTCTGTCAAGTCGCAAATATCATAATATAATGTAATGCAATTATTTCTGTGTGTTGCTAATGTTTCGTTTATTATCTCATATTGTTAATTGAAAATATATAATTTTATATTAATAATGGTTATGGAAAACGAAAGGCAGGAAAGTTATGGAAAACGACAGGCAGATACTAAAATCGAACAACCGGATGAAAGCCATGTGAAATATTGTTAAAAATTACACGTCAACTTCTGAAAATCGCGAAGAAAATATTTATCTACTAAACGATTGTAAAATCTTATCAAATCCTCAGACATCTCAAATTTGTTGAATTCTTACTTCTCAGAAGTAGGTAAAATAACGAACTCAAATATCCAAATCAATGTCCTCCAATTATATCCACGCACGTACCCAATTCTATGTTCACTTACGAAACTAACGCCAGTGAAGACTTGATAATCATCAGCTCATTAAAAAACAAATTTTAAATAGGCATAGATGATATACCCGAGTTTATTGTTAAATTTTCGTCCCACGCTATTAAATCCACTCAAATATTTTTAATAGTTCTTTATCGGAAGGGGTGTTTCCTAAAATATGAGTTAAAGTGAGAGCTAAAGTGAAACCTTTATACAAGAAAGGAAAAAAACTTAATATTAGAAATAACCGACCAATATCTCTACTACTCACTTTCTCAAAAATCCTAGAAAAATTGTTCTATAAGCGTCTTCTAGATTTTTTATCAAAAAATAACATTCTCTCTGACGATCTACACTGTTTCAGAAAATCCTTTTCTACTGCAAGCGCCATATTTTCTTTCTTAAACGATGTTACCACATCTCTTGACCGTGGAGAAAATCCTCAGGATGTCTTTCTTGATTTATCCAAAGCATTCGATGTCATCGATCACGGAATTCTCCTTTCCAAATTGCATTCTTTAGGCATTCGTGGACTTCCACATCAATGGCTAAATTCGTATTTAAAAGATAGATATCAACAGGTCCAAATATCCTATAGTAAAAATAAAATACTTGAGCGTTGTCTCTCAGAAATAAAGCCACTTACTTGCGGAGTACCCCAAGGTTCAATTCTCGGTCCTATTCTCTTATTATTGTATGTGAACGACATGTCGTCTCCCACATCAGATTGCAAAATGGTTCGTTTTGGTGATGACACTAATTTACTATGTAAACACGCCAACACTCAAAAAGGTTTGTCTAACCTTTCAACGTGGTTCCATGCAAATCGTCTCATTGTAAACACTGACAAAACAGTGTCTATGTCATTTCACAATAGTATCACAAAATCTTTACCCCAGGTTTCTCTTTCTTTAAACGGAACACAATTAAAAACTNNGTATCATTCGGGAATCGTTTTATTTAATTTCCTGCCCAAGAATATAAAAGATATTATGAAACTGAATCTCTTCAAATCCGCGGTTAAAAACTACTCCTGCACCAGTGCTTCTGCACTGTAAAAGAATTTATTGATTTTAATAAAATTTAAATCCGTCTTGTACTTTATCACGCCATTGCTGTAGTACTTTTTAAATAACTTATAACAATTTCAAAAACTATTTTCTTGGATGATTGTTGTGTCTTATGATTCATATTAACTTATTTTTATGTGTACTCAACTTTCGCACGGTCGTAGCCCCATCCTGACCCGGGTTCTGTAGCCCCATCCTGGCCCGGGTTTTTCTCCGGTTTTCCTTCGGGTAGAGGTGGATTCTTATACAGATTCTCTAGGCTTTGTCTAGGGGCGTGTTTATTGTAATAATATATGGTGAATTTAGTGTTATTTGAATTCTTAAACACTATACTCAGAATAATCTGTAGCTTGATAATAATTTGTACATGAAAATTTTTGCGTTAAATTACAAACATATTGACATTCTATTAGTATTATAACTCGCAGCTAACTTTTTATTTTATCTAGGAACGTTTGCTGAAAATTTTGAATCCGCCTCTGCCTTAGGAGCCTTGATCGGTATTGATGGGATGATCCCTTGCTTGCTTCCGAAGAGTAAATTAGTTCATTGTCCTCCACGTGGTCATACGCAGTTTGTAACTGCTTTTTTGACAATAAATTTATTATTATTATTAATAATAACAATAATAATAAAACAATTATTTCCATACTTTTTTAAAATTCAGTTTAGAAAATTAGCACATGTCACTTAATAATAATACTTTTGTAATGTATTCTTTTGAGTATAATTTTTTCTTATATTTCAATGGTTTAAGACTAATAATACTTTTCATTGTAATCTCTCCTAGACCATGAAATGTTGCTTTCTAAACCTACAAACCATGAGACGAAATTTGAAGAAGGTAATTATAACATTTTAGTTTTCTGCAAATATTAAATGACAAAAGATACTATTGTTGCGTGCCTTTTTAATGTGGAGAAATAATAGCTGATTTATATGAGAAGGTAAACTATCTCACACTATTATGCAAGAATTCCCGAATTTATTTTTACCTTGCTGGATGTTATACAAGTAATTTTAAACGTTTACATTTAATTGTAACATGATCATGGCATTCTTCTGCGTGCAACAGTATAAAATGTATTCCTTAAAAATGGCAATATTTTTAGCAATGTGCCTGGTCGTTTTTAGCAATGTTTTTGGAAAAGGTTAATAATTCATTATATTTTGCATTTAGAAGGTCGAAATTTTGAAATGTTGTCACAAACATAATGGTTAACATTCTCTGAAAAAGAATGATTTTTAACACTTTTAGTTTAGTTTATAAAAAAGAGTAAATTCGACGCACCGGTAAAAAGGGTAAAAATTTCGCGTTTTTTGGAACATTTCTGTTTATAAAACAGTATTAATCATTCTTAGAACAATTTTTGAAACTTGAGTAGAAGCAGAAGAACATGATAAATTTAATGGTGTTAATTAGTTTTTTTACGACTTTTTTGTGGCATCTATAGGAGTTCAAAGTGAGGGGTCTATAATAAAAAATCGGGCAATAGTGAGTAGTTTCGATACAGAAGGCACCTACTGCCCGAATTTTAGCACAGTTGCCAGAGGATTTTAAGTGAATGTGGGATGAAAGGAGCTGAAAATTGGCAGGGTGGTAGTTTTTGATGGGTAGAATATGGAGACCCAAAAGTTCGGGCTGAGGGGTGACCACAAGGGGGTGAAAACTTCCCCTAAACTTTCAAATGCTTTTTTATGAAGGACTGATTTATCATTAATTCTGACCACGGGAAATGAAGGAACGGGAAATTTTACACAGGAAATAGCATATTTTTCGCCTTGAAATTTTTTTGATATAATTTTAGCTCGTAATTACCTCGCGAAAGCGCGCAAACTCAAATATTTGATGAAAAAAACCGGAATCATTCCCCTCTCTACGTCTGCGAATTGTAAATAATGGACATAAATAAGTATTTACGATGTGTTATCTAAAAATACAAGGTTCAAGCTTTGTTTGGGACATTTGAGCGAAAAACGTTTACTTATTTAACTCATAATTGTTATTGCAAATATAGAGGGGGTGCATTTCTGGTATTTCGTATCTCGAAAAGTAACTACTCGACAATATAACACATCCTGGATGAATTTATATTCCTTGCACCCCAAGTTACGAAATCCCATAGCGTTACTCGTGAAATGTGAACTTCAATTTTCATACCAAGTGTTAGTTTATACACATTTTTCACTATGTTTGAACACCCTCATTAATTAATTAAGATTATGTCGTTTTGACCACATATTTCAATATGTTACATGTACCATATTGAAGTGCACATTTAAACCTATCAAACACAAGTTTAAACTAGATAAAATACCTAAGCAAATTCAAAGGAGACAGCTTTTTTTTATAATTTGGACGAAAATGCCGAATTTGTTAATGTTTTATTTGTGAAGTAAACAAATGGAACAAGCCGGCATTTATGGACGGGATTCGAAAGAGGATGTTCTCAACTATAAATTCCATGCACACAAAACACACCCGGATGCTTCTATTGTTAGGAAATATGGCTCGAAAGTCAGGTAAAAGAGAAAGGACCGAGACTCCGGTCTCTGAATGGGGGTCGGCCATTTTGGATAAATGCGATCACGTGTGCGCCGACCGACGCTCGCAGACACACGAGGGTTGCATGCTTCCGGAACAACTCCGTTTTGTTGTTTATAACAAATAAATTAAGGTAATAAATGTCGGCTTCAGTGTAATATTGAAATGAAATAGTACAGTGAGTTCTGTGCCTTGTTACACTGTGTCAGCCTGATCTGGGAGTCATAGACAGCACTTGAAGGTTTGTTCTTATGAAGTAGTGATTAATGAAAATTTCATATTATAATTATTAACAAACACAAAAAGCAGTACAAAACAGTCCACGAACGAGATCAGGGAACTTTGTCTTACATGTTTATTATGACAAAATGGAACATGACAAAATGACATTGTAATTATGACAAAATGACATTGTAATTATGACAAAATAGAACTAATTATTGCATCTCTGTTGGGAACCTCGACAATTGAAATATCTTTTTCTATCTGACTGTCACAAGAAAGACTTTTTAAGGTGGAAAAGTAGATTCAATAGTTTCAGACCTGGCAAACAGTGTACAAAATAAAGGTTTTATATTGTGAATCATATCTTGTAGAAGGGAAGTTCCATACATTAGTCATTATTGGGAACCTCGATGCTTATTATCACATGACTCTTTATCCCTGCAAATTCCTATGACATATTAACTCATATTTTACCTACTCTGAACGATTTTGGGATGAATTTCACCCCTTCACAAACATTCTTTCATACCTTACTCCAACAAAATTCAACTTGGAATTTACTGTAATCATCAGACGCAAGAAAACACGAATTTTTCTCTCCAATTTTTAAGGGTGAAACCTCACATGAACCATAAGTCAATTCTTAAGGATATGAAAGAATTTTATATTGGTTAACTAACGATTTTCACGATAGAATTGAAGATATACGATTTTGTGGCGTATTTCAGCCCTTCTCACCTCCTCCCACCCTTTCTCGCCATCCTACCCTGAAAATATCCCATGGGAAATTTACTTGGATGGATGGAGAACATTTTCCCGTCGTTATTTTTCATCTATTTTACTTAAATATTTCACACATTTCTCATGATAAGGGTTGATTATACACTTTTAATACCTTTATCCGATGGAATTATACTTTCATCAATATTTTCTGTCATTACTACAACAGACATTTTCAAGCAGACTCAACTGAGTCATGGGTAAACTAAAAAAAAGCGCATTTTAATTTGTAATGGTGAATTTCAACCCAATTTATGGGGTGGTTGACCATGAAATTAATTGCCTGTCGTTTATTAAGGTCATACAAGTATTTCAGATTAGTTAAGTGATGGTTTTCATTATTCTGGGAGGAAATACAAATTTTTCAATATTAGGGGTAGGTTACACCCCTTTGCGGTCACCCCCTATCACGAATAATGGAGTATCAAAATTCTACATACCCCAAAGTATCCCTTATGTAAAATTTGAGCTTCTTTCAACAACATTTCAGGTCAATTCATTTTTCGTCTCTGACACCTGTACTTTTTCGAGTTTCTAGCTTTAGTAGTTTAGACTCTGTGTTGATTAATGAGTCAGTCAGTCAGACTTACATAGTGAGAGATTAATGTCAAAAATAAGTACTTTTATGTCTCGCTGAATCGAGACAAGTTCACATTTTTACTATTTTTTAATAACGTCATTTGTCTCTTTATCTGCCCACTGTCTCATCCGTATTGTTACGTAGTAATGCATCACTTCAGTGACAATTATACCAGCATGTTTTTCATCTAAGGTGTTTGTGAGAAGCGGAATATTGGGATCAAGGAGTAAATCTTCCTATGTATTTTCGTAAAATATATTATTAAATTCAGATGAAATGTTCTTTTTAAAGTAACGCTCAATCATCATAGATAATTTAATCAAATTTTCTTGCACATAAAACCTACCGCCACGGTTTTTCAAGTGAACCAGCTCAGCTTCATGTAGGAACATACTACTTTCTGAAGATTCAAAGAAGTGTTTGCAATCTTCATATTTAAATTGTTTCAACATTTTCGTGCCAAAAAACTATGAAACGAATGATTATAGCAAGAGTAGTCAATATCCGGACTGAATATATCTTCGCATTCATATTCTGTTGTGCTGAGTATATTTCTTATCATCTTAAGTAAATTTCAATATGTCAATATTTGTCAGATTTTTCATTTCTCTTTAATATTACGTCGAAGTCTTCTGCTGATATTTTTTTAGTAATATCTATTCTTCACGGACCAATTTCCGTATTGCCGAGGTCTGATTAATTTATTTAGAGAGAGTAGTTTATATAATTGTAAAAAATAAACAATACTGTAGTAGGATGGTCGTTCCAACCACCAGCCTGCGTTATGATCCCAAAGAACTGTTGCAATTGAAAGAATCTTAGATGAATAATTAATCAATACAAAGAAAAAAAGAAAAATATACGTACACTATTTTACTTTATTTAGCACCGACAAGTAAAAAATTTAAAATTACGATGAAACTTTAAAAATATTTTCAAGAGGAACAAATTGTATGACAAAACTCAATATAGAAGGAATTTATCATTTTTAGATTCGTTAGAAAGAAAACTTGAGACCGCATACAAAAATGTGTAACGATATCCGCGCTTCTGTTTGAAAAAAGAAAACTCTTCTTTTCTGTGTTACTGTCCATCTTTCCATATAATTCTGATACCTATTGAACTAGACGGGTGTGGAGTGGGTATCTCTCGGAATCCAATGAGGCTATTGATGCCAGCAGGGTATCCTAGTCAGCAGGATGAGGTCATGAGATCCGTCTACTTGGGATGTCTCTTTCAGGCAAAGCGTGCTGGTGGAAACGCATTTTGTTTTCGGGAGAAGAAAAGTTAAACTACGGTCAATGTTTGTAACATCGTCGTACCCCAATAATTTCGTGTATTTAGGAAATGACCAAATGATGTGGATCCGACTAATGTTCATTACAACCAACATCGACAATGTATCGCAAGAGGTTGAGATTGAAGGAATATATCATGTTTCAGACGATGTATTCCGATATCCCTTACCTTCACGAGAAGTTGTAATAATGGTAGTTCAAATAACCACTCGCTGTAAAATATATTCTGTTAAAAATGTTGTAGCAAATTGTATGATTTCAAAATTTAATGGAAAATTAATTGCAATAAAACTTTTACATTGATAAAAGACTGCGAAAACATAATTTGTTATACTGTACCAATCTTAAAAATTAAATTCGGGCCAAGCACGGGACAAACTTGGCCTAATGGTTGGCTGACCGTTGTCATGAAACGTTTACCATTCATAAAAATGTTATCGGGGCCAAGTCTGAGGCAAATCCTACCCGGCGGTCGTTTGACCGTTAGCACCGATTGGTTACCAGCCATGAAAATCAAGTAAGGGCCAAGCAATGAACATTCTTGGTCCAACGATCTTCTAACCTTCGACATCACCGTTTACCATCCCTAAAAATCTAATCTGGGAGAAGCACGGGACACCGGTTATTACGTGACTCCTGCCCAACAGTTGTGTCATATCAGTATGATGCCTGCCATTTTCCTACGGTAAATACAATTCTAGGCCAAATCAGATTGGAACCGTCGTTAACTTTCGTTGGACTAAGCGCGACACGTATCTCACAACTGTCTGAGTGTCGACTATTCTACTTGGGTAGTTCTGTAAAGAACTTCGGTGTGTGTAGTATAGTAACATATGAGTAAATGAGTAATCAGTGGTTTTTGCAGGTGTCGCATAAAACTTCTGGATGCACCTCTCTCAAACATACATTCTCCCTCTCCCCCCCCCCAATCCCTGTGACCAATCTACTGTAAAAAGAATCTCGTTGAGGAGGATTTGGCTCATCAGCAGAAAGTTCTTCCTTGATCTCCCAGAATCTCAGTGAACAAAAGTTCAAAGATACTTTAATCTACTATTGAGAAACAATCATCTTCGACATTTTATGAGCGAGTCAGCAGTGTCCTAAACAAAAACTAAAGAGGATATGTGCATGCTTAGAAGTGGTCTTAAATGCAATGTCTCGCTATTTCACGGGTCATGAGAATGCGGGAAGATCACCAATTAAGTCAAGATCACGGAAGTCGTTTCTGTAATTGAGGAACCGTGGCAAAAGAAAGAGTCCGTGAGGTCGCTGCCACCGAATGACTCGGTTGACGGCATCGCGAGCGCAGACTTATTAAGCTTATTGCCTTGTTTACATAGACGCCGAGCAATGATGGTCATGATTCGTTAGTAGGAGGAAGCAAATGAAGAATTATCACAGTTATCGGGGTTTTTGTACTTACTTTTGGAAACTAGCAGCATTATTCTATGAAAATATGTTCAAAATTAATCTCGAATGGATACGAACGAAAGGAAAATGTATCGATCAAAACTTTTCTGAAAACTTAACTTTTTCTTGAAACAGAAAGATTGAAGAATCTTCTTTCCTCCCCCTTGAATCACTTTTCCAATGTTAATTGTCTTGTAACGTTTTTTGCTTTCGATTGTCCACTCGACTTCTAGACGAAAGTTGAGTTCCGTCTTTATACCCAGAGTAGCATAACAATACAAAGGTACAGGTGCTTTCTTTACTTACGAAATGGATACCTAGGAAAATGTGTAATCGGCTTTCATACTTGCCCGGTGGTCTGAAAGAAGCTATTTGTCGAAACCCTTTCAAAAAACCTTGGCAATATAATCCTCATGAAGTGGTGTTTACATCGTAGGAAAGAAATTTCAGCTACTATCCTTGAAGGTAATTAAATTGTTTGCTGCAGAGTGTAGTACGTAAATAAAATGGTAAAACGTAATTTTTAATGGTCATGTAACATCATTCTAAAGTCAATGCTCTACTAAAAAACTGTGGAGTTGTTGGGAATTATAAATGTTAACACACTTTAAAAATACTTAAAACCCTTTGAACAGATAGGTTATCCACTTACACAGAGCAAAACAACTCATTAGCTATAAGAATAGATCCTACAATTATGATAATAACGGTGGTCATTAAGTTAAAAGATAGTCCCAACATTGAAGTTCGAAAAGCCACCATATGGGTTTCGGACGGGCCTGAGAGTAGCAGGTAAGAGAATTCTTCTGTTTTATTGTTTTATCATTCTCTTCTTCAGTTTAATAGATTAATTGCGGCCTTCGTCCTGGTAAAGTGAACATATGTGTTAAATGATGCGCAATGATTATTTTTGTAGAAACTATTTTTCTTGGAATCCTTTGTAAAGTCTCCGAATGGAATACAACTTATGATTAATTTTTAATTTTAAGTAAATTTGTTTCCAGTATTTGGCAATGATTAATTCTTAAAGTTTAAAATTTACTGTCCAGTGTCGTATACAAGTATGTCAGCGTTGCCGATCGTCAAAGTCTAAAATTCCTGAAACGTGCGATGAAAATTTCTGATTTAAAAATGTTTTTTGGAAATCCCGACTTTTTCCCCGCTCACAATTTTTTAAAGAAAAGAAAATTAATTCACAATATTTATTACCAACAATGATGGTTTATGACTAACAAAATATTGTACTGCAAAGCAAAAAGAACGAAAGTAATAGTGCATAGGAAATATTTTTTGGAATAATATAAAATATATACTTGGGATTTATTCCGATAGCACGTTAAAAGACTATTAAACCAGTAACTACATAAATCTTGTGTAGTGAGTTATGTGCGAAACAGTCCTGAAAATGTTTGTAAAGAAAGTTAGAGTTTGTCAAAATGTTATGATGGACCTTTGACCGATATTATTTTCTACACGTAACTGCTATGTACACTGATTAGTTTAAAATAAAAATGTTTCAAATAATTAATTTTATTGGAAAATTATACTGTACATTCTTTATAATACACAATACAAACAAAATTACTCAAAGGAATTAAATAATAGTCTACCACCAGTGGCAGATCTGTACTGTAGTTAGGGGGGTGGGCTATCCGGGGAGGAATCTGGGGAGCATTTCTATATGAAAATCATGGTTGTAGAACACAAGTTTTATAAATATTATATTTTAAATAAAATACACCGACTCATCAAATAGATAAACAATTAATAATATTAAATAGTAACCAAATTTATTAATTGTTTAACGTAGCAAAGTATGTCTTTATCTGATGAGAGTTCTGGTCCAATTGAGGTGGGGGCTAGAGCCCCCTTAGCCACCTTCCCCCCGTAGATCCACCCCTGTCCACCACATTTTTGGCTTCGTCATTATAACAGAATACGTCATTCAGTACCAATGTTGTAGCTAGATTTCACTGTAGAAGGTGTGGGGCAGTTCGCACTTCACCGCACTCACAAATAGGGTTATCTTACACTCAGTATGGAGACTTTTCCGGTGGGTCAGGGTTAGCATGCTTACTCGCCCTTGAGCCACTCCAGGTTCAATTCCTGACAGGATCAGAAAAAAATTTCGACGCTTTTAACATTCCTGGTTTGCGAAATATGTAATTCAAGTCTTCTGCAATTCAAGTCAGGATGTAGGAGTCCATGCCACTTCCTGAGGACACCCAAGCGCAGGTGGGGATAAATAGAGCAAAGCAGTGGCATGCGTTTACTTCAATAGAGTTGTGGTAAGTCTTGTATTTAATATAATGTTAATTAGTTAACACTCGATCTATCTGATACGTTGTAGTAGTAGATTTGTTGCAAATTAAAGGACTGACCAACGCTAGGATGTATTGCATATTGGGAATGTGCAGGTATAGAAGAGGAAAATATAGAATTTCAATTTTTCGATAACTGGGTTAATGCACCAATACTTCAAGTTGTAGTACTAAATAATAAGTCTTCAGGAATTTTTTCCCACCGGTTTTCATTATGACGCAGCATTCAGTGCTTTCTTAATCTTGTGCATGCCATACTGTTTGCAACGGGAAAGAAGCGCCCATTTTAGTTTCTCATACCGACACCACGTTGCTCTCCGAAATAAACAAAATTTCCTCCCGGAATTTTTCGAGAACGGTTAATGGGAATGTATTCAAAATTCGTGAGAATGTTTAAATATACTGTACAATTCTAAGTAATTAGGTTTTCTACTTTTTTAACTAATAGTATAAAAAATTTAAAACTAAAAAAATACATTTTTTATAATTCGGACTTATACCATAATAAAAAAATATTTCTCAAAGTGATTCGCGCAGTCATGTTTGAATTTTTCATATAAGTGTTGTCGTAACCTTGCCCAGAACAGCGAGATGTGAGGTATTGTTCCTCTTCCCACTCCCCTCTCCACAGTGGTACTGCTTTGACACCTCCTTTTGCCAAAGGCTCAGCCTGCGGAGCGAATCAACCTCCAACTAATTTGGCGACTATGCGGCTGGCTAAACTTTGCTTTTATTGATGCTCTTTATTGAAACGATATAGTCCTTCGTACTATGATAATATCCGCTCTTCATATGACGATTTTTGATTGTTTGCGATATTTTGTTGGTAAGAGTTTCGTTGCGAAAGATTTTCCCATTTTGTTGTAAATGTTTAATCAATATTATTCAGGTATGAACATTGTTTATAGTCTAATTAACTGCAATACCATCAACATGAAACAGTCCAAAGAACGTAATGTTGTTCTATCAGTTGGAATCGGCGCACAGTGGAGAATTTAGAGGTGAAGCCAAGCTGTGAATTTGGTTGAATATCGCGAATATCCATTTTGTTGTTGTTGTTGTACAAAGCTACTTTCCATTTTTTAATACATTTGATTTATAGCCCCTCAAATCAAGAATGTACAGATCTCAACATAATATACAGATCAAACTTATTTATTCAATTGATGTATCGACGATTGTTACATGTGCCTTGTCCAAGATGGGTATCTTGTTCACATGGTAATGATTCAACAATGAATAACAATGCATTTATAATTGACTTTTATTGTGTGGACACACCCAGACCTTGGGATCTGCTCTTCCATCTGACCATATAAAAACATTTATTACAGAAATTAAATAATAAAAGAGAAGTGTGTAACAATCGATCGTAATTATCACAAACATTGTAATTTTATAATTTTTCTCAAATATACTTTGTTATTTTCCAATTAATACATAAAATAAGCAATGGTGTGCTTCAGGCACATAAGTGGGTTTCGATATGATATAGTTGGTTCTCTGTGCTGTCCATGACTTCGTATCCAACCCTGCAAACATCTGCCCCGATTACACTGAGGGGGTGGAAACAAATTTTGCTAATCCTCAAGAATGCGAAACGCCTCTTCCAAACTATCTTAAGTCCTGTCACGACGGGTTTCCTCGAATGGAAATAAGAATCCTATGCTGAAGTATTAAACTCTTGGACCTCTGTAAATTGTGACAACAGTTCCTTAGCAGCAACCACCCGTATCGAGAACCCATTTTAAATTGTGCAAAGAAAAGGAATGAATTATCATTTTCCTCCGTACAATTGTACAGTATTCACATTTGCTTTTTATATATTTATTTACGAACACTTTTTTGTAAAAGCTCTTAGTTTTTTACAAAAATAAACAAAAGCTAGTATGTACATACATATTTCATAAAATTTTGCATTTTATCACAAATTTGCTGAGGGTATTTACTCTTTGCGGCATTTTGGACAAATTATCGTATATTTCAATTCATCATCAAACTACCAGGGATAATCACAAACGGTCAATCTGAAGTCTGCTTCATAACATTTTTCGCATAAGACTAATTTCTATCAAGACTCCAACTAGAATAATGTTATAGATCGTTACGAGTCCTTCTCACAAAACACTGACTGACAGAAAAGTAGTTGCAAGTAAACTATCGTACGTACAGGCATGAGATGATCAGTGAGCGAAAATGCTCCTAAAGCTGCGTAGGCGTGGACCATGTCTTGATAGTGAACTGAAAATACTCACCTTTATGGTTGTTTGTTGCGAATTTTTGGAGTAAAATCATACAATCCTAGGCAATATTTCCTGAAGTGACCAATATCAATACTTACAAAAATAGGAACAATTCTGATGTGCTTTTTTATCACCAAATAAGTTTCCAAGAAAAGAAAATTTTAAATTTGAAACTAATATGAAACTGTGTGACCTTTGTAGTGATATCCTCCATTGGATTTTTTTTCAGTTTCAAAAAATGTATTGAATTTTTTGAGAAAATAGCAAGTAAAAAGCGACATTTTTCGTAAAATGACCCAGAACAGTGTTTTCAATTAAAGAATGCACAGAAGCTTAAGAAAACACATTGTTACCAAACTACAATCTACAATCACGCAATACAATTTTTTGGATTCACCTATAGATACTTATTATTTTAGGTATTATGTACATAGAAAAATAAACTTTTTATTTTTCTCCGTCGGTCAACCGCGAGTGTAAAATCTAAACCATTCATTCATACAAATATAGACAATTTTAATCTCGATTAAAATTGAATGCATTTAATTTGATAAGGATTTGTATCACTCTCGCGTCTATTTTTTTTTATCGTTGAGAAATACAAGATAGGATAGACTTTTTCGTAGGATGTTTTGAGGCAAACAATTCGGCGTATATAGTTTTCAAATATCTGTATTAATACAGTGCACTCGAAGATACCATACCGACGATTGAGGTTTTTCCGACTTACCGACATTTATAGTCATAGGTTGGTTAATTTACCCAAAAGGTTTACATACGATACAGATGAATCTATCCCGTGAACACTGAAACATGCCTTCGGTAGACGATCGGGAGCGGCGGAGTAGTGTGATAGGAAGTGCGAGGGAGGTGGGCAGATGGCACGCAGCGGGGCGGACAGCTGGAAGGGGAACTTTCTATCCAGGCAAGCAAAGGCGTTTACTGACCGCGATTTTTCGTCGTTATGTTTTACAATTGTATTTTCGACGAGACTGCTTTATCTTTTCAGAATCAGATTGCAGATTTGTGTCTCGTATTTAAACAGGTATCTCGGTATCAGTCAGTTTCTGTCACAAATGAAATTTCGAAAAATAGTTTCGAAAAATCGCGATAAATGTGAAATAATTTTTTTACAATTTTTCGTAAATAAAACACAATTACTTAGAATTCGTCAAAGGAAAAAACATTCAATCCGTTCACCACGTAAAATTGACCGACAGCGTTGGTCTAGTGGTAGCGTCTTCGCTTCCACGATCCCACTGAGCGGTGAAGTGTGGCTTCCAAACCTGCTCGGCCGTACAAGGTGAGATTTTCTGCTAAGGTTACCCTCACCTACTCCAGACGAATGTCGGTTCGGTACCATAAGTTCCCCGACAACCCATCATTTCTCCTTCCAAATTCCCTGACCCAAGTCCAACGGTTGGGTGGAAGAACAGGTCTCATGGCTTGAACCTCGCCAAAACGCATTAAATAAATAAATAAATAAAATTATGTGAAACCGTTCAGGAGAAAAGCGGGGAATAAAATTAACCCCCGAAGAGATGCCATCTCTGGATATTCTTTCATACTAAACTGTAGGGACATTTAGCCTTAAGGTTAAATGTACCGATTTTAGTTTCGAAAACTGCTACCACGTTGTTTCAAAACGAGCAAATTTTGGTGTTCAGATATCTACGGAACGAATGATTCAGTTTGTCATTTTGAAAACGCATTCTAGATTGTTTTAAATACAGAATTTGAAGCAATTATATCTGCAACTCATATCGGACTCGCCAAAGAAAAGAAAAGAAAATTTATAAAAAACCCAAAAATAGTTTTCCTATAAAAGTAGGCATTCAGCACCTAGGAGCTGAGTATGTAAGTGTTATAAGTGATAGACCAGTATTTTTTCTCAAACATTGTGGTCGGCAAACGAAAATTTGAGTAGACAATGTATTTGTACCTACGGTTACTTACCGTCTCTATTTACTGTGGTTATACCTATCGTTTTCCACCACTTCTAGCGACTTCGCCGACCTGCTCCCCCACCACCGACAGCCACAGACATATCTTTCACGACTCGTCAGCTCCCATTGTCTCTTCCGCAGTCCGCAATCGTTATGTTTGGTGATTCCACAGCTCATGTAGGGATTATGTTACCTTCTTTAATATGCGGGTTATACTCTCGCAAGATTCGCTGTGTTCTCACGGTAATGGAGAAAACAACGATTAAAAAATTAATAGCAATTGTTAGGTATATTCCAGCAGCAATCCCGGATAGTTTCGAACGGTTCCGAACTGTCCCGCGGATGCCCAGAAGCGAAATACCAGCTGTACGCTGTTCCAGCAGTGACAATTCCGAACTTTTTGACCCATTCCGCTGTTCTAGCAGTCGCCAGCGAGGAAACCCGAACCGTTCGGAGCCGTTCTGAGAGTTCTGGATTTCAGTAGGGATTTTAAATTCGGAACTGTGATGAAGGTCGGTCACCCGCGTGATTCGTAGACGGTGGGAGAAATAAGCGGGAAGAAAGCGAGTATCACTCGATTGTTTGGCGTCGCCGTGTAAACTTCTCTATTGTGCTACCTGTTTTGTTCGATCTTGCGATATTCATTGGATTATTCTTTCGATTCTTGGACCATTTTCAAACTCTCCTGTGATATTTTGACCCTGTTTGTTTAATTGAATTATTTTCTTTTGACTTTCGGACTATTTTGAACCTCTTCTCTTTCATTTTGACACTGCTTTTTCCTGTTTATTCTTTCCGATCAGTGACTGAAATTTCGTAGTTTATGAAGACCTAGCAGTGTTTTTAATAAATTTTCTGTATATTTCATTTTATTACATTTGTATTTATTTAATTCTGATGTTTCATTTCTATTTTCATTAGATTCAGTTCATTTCACGATTCATTTCTTAGATTAATTTCTATTTGTGATTTAATACTTTTCGTTGTTTGCCATCTGTTATATTTCACTTTCCTCATCACCTTTTAATTTTTATTTGGTTACTGGTAGACTAAAGAAAGAATGGAAGGTAAGTCAAACATCGAGTACCATCCATTCTTTCTTAAAGAAGGTAATTTATATTCAAAATAGAAATATACATGATATTAAAGTTAGTAAAAATAAGAATGTGCTTCTGTCTGAATATTTTCAATTGTGTTAAGAAGGTAAAAAACACTAATTTATAGCGTTCTCAAGAATGGGTCAGCTTTGAAAATTTATTTTAGCAAAAACGTTAAGCCTAGGACACTGTAATTTTGCACGATATTTCTGGGATAGTTATTTATAAAATGTATTAGTTTTATAATTTTATCTTGGGTTTAAAAAAATCTTGTATTTTTTATAAAATCTTGCAATTTCAAGATCGAGTAATCGCAAAAAATTTCCATTAGTTATAAAATAAACCATATTTAAAAATAAGATAAAAATTAACAATTAGCTTATTAATCATGATATATTGTGATTTTATCTCTTGATACAACACGAAATACTCTAGATTCGGATGCATGCCGGTGATACACTTAACCCCACATTGGACTTCCGTGTGTTATCAAGAGATATAAAATAACAATGTACCATTATTAATAAGCTAATTGTTAATTGTTAATTTTTATCCTATTTTTAAATACGGTTATTTTTACTTGTAGTAATTTTACGGGATGTATGTCATTTTAAAACTGCTACTTGATCACTTTTTTTTTCAAAACTTGAAAATTTTCTTTGTCATTTTCTCCAAAAAAATATTTTTAGCGTGCACAATATCATTAATAAATGTTGTTATAAAATGACATTATTAAGCTATTTTGACCGGAAACGTCATTATACAGAGGTTGGGTCGGATCCAACCCAACACTACCTTCCAATTTCATTTCATTCCACTAACCCGATTGAGGGTTAACCGTCGACTGGGCGCATTGTTGGCTGTTGCGCACATCAAAATAGAAAATTATGGTGGGAATTACCGCGTCATTACAAACATTTTATTACAATACTAAATATTAAGTACAGGTTTTAAAAATAAAGAAATAATTTTTCCACAACATATATTTATAACGACATAACAAAATTGTTGCTCAACAACTCTTAAATATACATAATTTAAAATAATTTTTATGTTGTTTTTATTCGAGAAACTTGAAAAAAGCGCCGTTGCCCTTTGATCAACGCGCCATATCGAGGGTACAGCTGTATCGTTTTATTTTTTCCTGGCGAGATGGACCTGCTGTCAAGTTCATGTGACATCTAACGGACGAACTTTAAACTATGGCGCGTAAAAGGCATTCCAGCAGCAAACAATCCCGAACGGTTCGGAACCGTCCTGAATTCCGCGCATGCGCACTGATGAAATCCCGGGAGAATTCCGAACTGTTCCGAACTGTTCGGATTTTGCTGCTGGAACAAACCTATAATGAATGTCCTCATCAGTAATTGATTTGACAATCTAGACTATAATGAATGAATATTCATTCCAAGAATCTTCCTGTTCAAATTTCTCCTAATACAGATTACTTTTCTAGAACGAAACAAAATGAATCCTTAAACTATGTCTTTAGGAGAAGCAGGGTTGGCAATATTCTTAATCAGGGAATAAAAATGATCAATCAAAAAAATCACACATTATTCAAAGTCATAAAAATAACGAACATTAAGTTATTCTTTTATATAATGTAAATGAATGACGAATACATAGTTATTCTTTTATTTGACGAACACTGAATGAGAATAACAAACTGTTCTTTTATTCGACGTAACTGAACGCCGCAAACAAGTTTATTCTCCTTTGATGAACATTGAATGACTTAGTTTTCACCATTCATTTACGCCAAATAAAAGAACGCCTTTTTATTCGTAATTGTTACAACATTAAGTTATGAATTATTTAATTTGTATGACGAGCAAAATATGACGAGAAAAACTATTGTCTCTCTCAGTCGTCCGGAATGATCGTCTATTTCATTTTCTTTTTAATGTGTTAATTTTTCTCCAATATGACGCATTGATGTAATATTAGCCAGCTTCACACCGTCCTGTTCGCCGTTCATTCTCGTTGTCCTGTGTGACGATGTTCTCACTTCATTCGGGTGTCTCCAGTCAAGAATGTGCAATGGACAAGAACAAGAGAAAGGGCTCTAATGACCTCGATGTCGGCGAGGCATAAAGCCCCAATAAAGAAAAGAGAAAGAACAATGTCCCAGCGTCACCAGCTGCTGCTTTGGGTGGCGCACTTCAGGGGCGGGGAAGGCATTAAAAACAAATAGTCTTTGATTTGTGTTCTTAATCAAAATAATACTCACCCTTGTAAACATTGAAGTTGTTGTCTCTAATAACTTCTAATAAACTCCGCGCGAGGTATTACACTTCTAGCCCAGGAAAAATAGAAAAAAGGTGAAGTTCGACAAAAATTCGCATAGAGATGAAATTTAGTACACATCTTAAGGTAATCATGTCAAATCAAACATCAAAAGTCTCCATCGATTCGACTTGTGCTAAAAATATTATTCGAGGTCAAAGGTCATGAAAAACGGGTCATTCAAAATATCTCTTCAGCGATGCGTTTTATCGTAAAAACAGTTATAATAAATTGTATAGAATGTAAAATTAGGTTCTAATACGTTTTCTTTTCCTCCGAAGCATCATTTACGAGCTATCGCGGTTTAAAGAAGGATGAAAATGTTGCGCCCACAATGCGAGTACACGCATTTGGACTTATACTCGGCAAACTTAATAAGCTCTTTTCTTTTCTAATTTAGGTACATACTTATGGTACTTATATGGTAAATATCAAGACCCTTTGTTTTGCATTAATTATTAATTTTTAGAATTTGATGATTATAGATAAATATATTTTAATAAAAAAAGAATGTAGTTGATTATTGTGATTATAATACATTTCCAAACAAACGATTTCAAAACAAAATAAGCTTAAAACAACTCGAGTTTTACGATGAAACGTAGTATGGCAAAGTTTGCAATGTCACGTAATTTGCATCCCGTGAGTCTGGTGTTGGTTTTGGTGTGAAATTAACAATAAAATTATTCAATAATAGTACTCCTTTTGACGCCACCTACGAGGTAGAGTACTCGGGGCATTTTTTTTATCGTGGTGTCCCCTGAAGGCATTATCCTCGAGCAGTTCAGATCAAAAAAGTATTAGCTTTTCTTAATTTACGATAAAATATTTATCAGTTCCAAAATCCATAGGAAAAATCCGGAATGTATTTACTGAACGGACGTTTATTGAAATCATTCTTTGTTCTGAGATTGTTTTTTAAATACAAGATTGCATCATTTGTCAGAAGATGAAATTGTTGTATCTGAACGAGGAATGGAGATTGATAGTTTCCAGCAATAAAAGAAGTGTTGGGCATAACATTTAGACAATAAACAATATGTGACTATTCGTATTGAATGTCGCACATGGTACACTCGTAAGAGAAGTATTGCTGCACTCTAAGACAAATAGATGCAGAAGAAGCCGGTACGTCTATTAACAACCCACACGATGAATGAAGAGATATCAGTTCCTCATTACTTTCTAGAGAAATTTAGAAATCTCCGCGGCTTTGCTCACATGAAATTTGTAATATGATAGCAACTTTATTCTTTCCCATGTTCATTGATATCCAGTGAGAGTGTTATCTATTAATGTTTGTGGATTAATAGTATTGGTGTGTATCCTCAATCCCTCATTTTCATTGCCGTAATTGAGAAAAGGTTTTGTAAAACATCAATTTTCCTCCCACATGGGTGAATTTTCGTGAAATCCTTTCCTAGCAGACATTTTCGACAATTATTCGTGTCACACTCTTCCCAAACCACACCTTTAGGGGTGTCGTGCATCTCATGATGCCTGAAGGGTACATAATGTCATTGAAATTACGATTGTTCATCCCAGAATACACAAACACAATGGACGACACCAATATCGGTCTTTTTACGTCTCACCCTACCCACCCCCGGTTCTGAGGATACCGTAAACCCTATCTAATTGTCTTGAACATAATGACATTCGTAGTTTACAATTCTTTTCAACTCTAAAACTATGATGCAAATTTCATTTTCTTATGTTTCAAAATAGGTTTTCAAGGGGTGCTAGTAGATTTTCTCTTTCATGAGGACTGAATTTACACTTACACGATATTTGGATTTTACTTTCAACTCAGCTACGCCGAAAACGTGGATTCGTCACTGGTATCTATCATGTTCGATAATTCTTTCATGGCATCCCCTTCCCTATGGGTGCTGGGGTTTACACAGGCTGATTGTGGACTTCGGGAATGTAACAACTAATTTCAGCGGCCCTGAAACCTATGAAAAGAAAGTGCATATTACGTTTTCGGAGTGTAAATCCGCATGCGTGTGCTAGCACTTGCGCACGCACTATTAATAGTTTTTTAAACTGCGCTAGCTCGATAATGATGCTTAGAAGGAAAAACATAGTCGAACCTTTTTTGTAGGCAATTTTATGATCTATACAATTTATTCCAACTGTTTTTACGATAAAACGCGTTGCTGAAGAGATATTCTCGAAAAACCGTTTTTCGTGACATTTACCTCGAGTAACACTTTTAGTGCAAGTCGGATCGATGAGGACGTTTGATATTTCATTTGAAATGATGACCTTAAGATGTGTACCAAATTTCATCTCTATGCGAATTTTTGTTTTGTGGAATATCTGTTTTTCATGGACTATTCGTATTTTCATCTACCATTCAAAAGAATGAGAAACAAGATGTATATAGTTTTGTCATGCGATGAGCGTCAGGAACTGAAAATGCTAATTGGGTAGCGTAGGGCTTCACTCAAAACTTGGAAGTGAATGGGCATCATCAAAATAGAGGATAGCCTTGCAAAGAAGATCACATTGACCCATCTCGTAAACGCTGGATCACCTTCGTTCGATTATGGTTATTTATATAAAAGTTACGAAACATTGAAATGATAACACCCGACGTAAGAAAATTCTCTGTTTATCAGAAAATGCGAATACGGCAGGGTCCTCTTAGCCGCATTTTCAGGGTGATGGTGTTCGATCTTACCTTATGCAAAAATAAATGAAGTGCCAACTATGTAAAAAAGACAGGGGTAAATAAATAAATATCCTTATTCAGCTGGTTAGTAATGAAAATTAATCCTTATTTTATTAACACTGTAACACGCGTTGGGAGGTAACCCATATCACAGCGAAGTCTTAAAATTCGGTAAATTGTAATTTGTAACTCCATGTACCTCTTCGTTGACATCACCTCCTCAGTTCTTCCTGGTCATTGTTTTTTGTTTGTTTCATTACTTTTTTGCACTTTAAGTCACTAAACTTTTCGTCGTAAATTATTAATAATAATAACAATAATAATAATAATTCTAACATACACATTTGGAATTGTTAATTGGTCCCACACAGATCTGGACACATCAACAGAATAACACTCTCTCTCATGACAAAATTTAGAAGACACCATGCCAAAGGATGTGTTGACCCCCTTTACCTGCCAAGGTCAGAAGGGGGAAGGGGGTTGTTAGACATAGCAAATCTTTGCTATTCGCTGATAACAAAACTAAGAAATTATTTCAAGACCCTCTTCATCAGTTACTTGTTCGTTTAGATGAAGATTACACTCCCATAAAGTTGTCGGAAAATTTTGAACTACCAATAAATGATATAAAATCCCGTGGTGCAAAATGACTTGTTAAACCCTTATAAGGACTATTCCCAAATTCTCTGTAGGATGCTAATGTCGACAAAGAAGAATCAACTTTATGGCTAAAACACGGCCAACTCCATGCAGAGACTGAAGGGTTTATGTGTGCTATACAGGATCAAGCAATCCCAACTAGATATTACAGAAAAGAAACTCTGTATGAGAATGTCGATGGATTATGTAGAGTTTACCACACCTGCAATGAAACAATCCATCACATTATTTCGGGTTACCAAGTACTCGCCCCTCTAGACTACACCTGAAGACATAATCAAGTGGCCAAAATAATTCACCAATAGCTAGCTAAAAACTTTAACTTGATTGAAACAGTTACCTCTATTATAAATTCAGTCCATCACCTGTCTTGGAATATAGAAATGCCACTTTGTACTGGGNCCAGATATAAAATTAATAGACAAATCTAAAAGAAATTTTTTTATTATTGATGTAGCTGTTCCTTCCACTAACAATTTAAAAAAAGACAGAACAAACAAAAATTTAAAAAATATCAGGCCCTTAAGGCAGAAATTCAAAAGAGTTGGAAACAAAATGAAGTATTAATTATTTCCCTAATAATTTCAGCAACTGGAGTCATTTCCAAAACACTGAAAGGGCATCTTGCAAAATTGCCATTGACCAGAAATGTACTGCCAGAAATGCAGATGTCCGTTATATTACAAACATGTCACCTAACAAGGAAATTTCGTAGTCTCGACTAAGACCAAATTTTACTTCCGGCTTGGCGTATAAGCCCGCCCCAACTACCTGTTCGAACAGAGAAAAAACAAGTGCACAACAAAATAATAATAATAATAATAATGTGATGTACATAACGAATATCGATTTTCTTTACAGTTACTGACGGAAAGTGAATTTTAAACGTACATGATAAGAAAGCAAGAATCATACTCTTTATTTCTACAAACATTAGAACTTCACCCTCCTTAGAAACTGTAAGAAAGAGTATTTGCTACGAATTTTATAATTTGATTATTTATAACAGAAAACAGCTCCTGTACGCTACACCCCCAAAAACTGAAGGGCGGTCATCCCACCAGGAGGTGGTTGGAATCTACTCCATTTTTTTTCCAAAATATTCCTTATAGTACACATTTTATAACAACATTTCAAATATATTGTTTATCTTTCTTTTGGTAATAAATGTTAAGAAAAGTATTAATGCCCAATTGTTTCAAATTATGTACATTCAATAAGAACAAATCCGTTTTCAGAATGAAAATATATGAATCCATACTCGAGATATTGGGGCAATGAATTTATCCCCGAAAGTGGTGTCAACCAGAGGTGCCCACCCCCCTTAAACCCTATGACGCAGACCTCCTCAAATTTGCAAGGACCCCCCTCCCCACAAAAATAAATTAAGTCCCACCCTTCGCTTTGACTCACTTCCAAATCATATTCCAAAAATTTAGAAATATGTTACAACTTTATCTTTCTTATTTACCCTTATTCTATTTTAAAATACGTGTGCAAAACCAATGCACATGCTTTACAACAGCAGTTTCATCTTCTGCGTATAAAATAAAGGGAAAGTGAATGCTTGAAAATGGCTATTGTTTGATTCAATTTTTCTTGAAATTTTGTGCAGAATCCAAAATAAATATTTTTGTCTTTTTGTCTTTTGCATGCACGCTAAAAAGTAGTTTGTGTAAGAAATATCCCACAGGCGGATTATTCGAAACGCGGAGGGTAAGGATGTTAGAGTGAGCGAAACGTGATGTTTCAGAGAGCACCTCTGAGTCAAGACATTTGGGAACGAAGAAGGGGTGACTATGAGGGAGATGGGAATTTGTCACTTTTTAGGAAACACACAGATTCCCGAACGGCAAAACATGACAAAAAAGACGAGATACAAAATTCAGCTCCGACCTTGATCACGCACAGTAAACTTACACACTGAAGGCAAAGCAATGAATCTTCAGTGCAACTCTGTTTTCTGTATTGGCCGTCTGTTGAGTAATCTTACCATTGCAAGATAGAGAGGCAGGTAGCTCTTTTCACTTCTTCATTCACGCGAAGGCGATGAGCCTCCCGGTCTTTTGACAGACATGAAATGACCCCCCGAACTGTATCCCACGTTCTCGTCTACTTATTCAGCCGTCTAGATCTCTGCGCGGCAAGATTTTTTACGATTTATTCATCAGTTTCGAAAATGAACTGAAATTATTTATCATGTTAGAAAGCCTGTTAAAATTAAAAACTTAAACAACATTGTTATGATTTTTATTGTAATATATGGATTTTTAAAAGTATTTTTATTATTTAACTATTAAATATTTCAAAGTTCCAAGAAACCTCCATTTTTCGAACCCCCCACCAAAAAAATAATTTATATGACGCAGCTAGCAGTACAAAATGAAATTATATAAGAAATCTCTAAGCCAATGATACTTCTGATACATTCTCGAAATAATAGATTTCTGTTTTCAAATCCAGCTAAAGTACATTTTTAAAGGACAAAGATTATAGTTTGTTCCATATTCTATTGTGATAAACTATTTTGCGGATTGCCAATGTGTAAGAAAAACATAAATAAATAAAAATGAATAATTTGTAGTATTATGTAAGATGTTGTCATGTAACGATATTTAATAATTCGAAATGGTATTGTGAGATGATTCTCTAATATTCTAAAGAACTCATTAATGTTAATATAAACAATTACTACAAAATAATTATTTTTGTCCAAACACCTATTTTGACCACTGGTTCATTTCATTTTCGACATTGTTGAATACAGATGGAAATATGAGTTTGGAAAAATTTATATTTAAGTAGCTCGATAAATTTTTGTTTTAAAAATTATGAGGAAAACAAAAGAATCCGGCAAAGAAAAAATGAAATTGTAGGTTTATATTTCATCAATTAAGAGAAATGAAAAAACAACAACAAAGTTTCGAGTTTAGGATGTCGAGAACTAGATATTCAAACCCTGATGAAGACCGAGATAAAAATAATCCAAAATATTTTGAAATTTAATGGACAGATTACGGTGTAGACAAATAATTTATTCAACAATAATTTACATAAAAAGATTTTACTGTCGGATTTTACTGATTTGGTTGTGAGTGGAAAAGAAGGAATCGTCCACATCCAATGATAGGAAGGTGGAAATTCCGACACGTCATAGGAATGTTACTGGTATCTCTTTCGAACACTTAGGAACCAAATGTGTTTCTGGAAAGGGAGAATAATCATTGTGAGAGTCAGTTAAAAGGTTGAGGAACGTAAAAATTGTACGGACAGGTCAAGTGAAAAATTACACGGACAGGTCAAATGAAATACGGAATATTTATATTTAATCCTATTTAAGGTTATTTAATTAATATGTATAAGATTCCATTTAATTACGGATCATGTGGAGGAGTTTCAGACGCATGAAAAGGCTCATAGAACTTTTAAAATAACTTTTTTTGCGGCAGCTGCTGCGAATGATCGTGTTAAATTTCTGACACGTAGCTCTCGCAACCTTATTAATTGTAAGTGCAGCTATGATTTCGTTAGAAATAGTGAGAAATAGTGTCTACTTTTCTCCAAGGTTATATTTAAAGTACAATATTTTGCACTGGCGTTGACCACGACAATAATCCTACATACTGTCCGTTAATAGTTTTCCGGAGTCAATAGAAAAAGTGATCGTTGAATACCAGCAAACAGCAATAATTTTAATTCATCAGTAACTCAACCAACGACAAAGTCAACATCTACAATAGCAAATACGAATCAGGGAAAACCAATTTCAACAAATGCAGCATTCAGCGAAAGCTATTCAACAAGGGCCACATTCACTAACGTTCCCTCGGATCTCTGACCGGGGTTAAATATATACCAACACAAATAAACCTTCAACCAAATTGCACAATCACTTTCAATAGAGAAATTACTGGGGATATTAATTATCAAGAAAGTGCATTATTAGTTCTACAATCAATACGAAGAAACACAGGGGTGCCACGGGGAAAGCGTCGTGAGGATACTGCATTATTGAAAATTTTGGGAGGGTTCGAAAAATGCAGATAGGATGAGAGTTTAAAATATTTATTAGTTAAATAAGAAAATACTTAAAAAAATTAGCATATATAAAAATTATAACAATGTTCTATTTTTAAAACTTTACAGATATTTTAACATGACAAATAATTTCAATTCACGTTCAAAACGGATGAATAAATCTGGAAAACGTCATGCCGTTCATAGATCTATCAAGACTATTGAACGAGCAGATGTCACCTTGGGAAAAGGAAGAGAATTCACATTGTGCGTGGTAAAAAACCGGAAGTCTCTTCGCATTCGCGCGAACCAAAAAGTTACAACAGATATTTACCTCTCTATCTTCTCGAAAATATCGTTTCATTATCCTTGGCACCGAAGATTCATTGCTTTACCTCCGTATTTAATTTTGCCATGCATGATAAAGGTCGGAACACAGTTTTGTATCTAGTCTTTTTCCCATGTTCTGCCGTTAAGAACGCCATTACCGCCTACGACTCTTTGTCTCTGCACTCTACCCTATTTGTCCGAAATTAATCAATTTTTATTCAGCGTTTACAATACTTTTTGCGTTTTTTCTGAGTCATTCCTAAGAAACAAACTCTGTTGAAGTAGACCCACATTGAAATTATTGTTCAATGCAACTGTTAGACGTGACAAATGGACTGGAAATTGCCAAAACTTTCTTATAATTTTAAAAGTAATATTACAATTAAGATTAAAATAATTGAAGAGGTAGAAGAAGAGGTAGAAGAAGAGGAAGAAGATCTTGGGAACCGTAAACTGAGAAAGCGTAAAGGAAGTTGCGAGTGATTTAAGGTAAGAACATAGGTCAAATCAAAACTGTGATTACTCATATTGTACGTCGGTATTTAATTCAAATTTTCTTTATGAACATTAGCAGCCTCGAGGCAAATTATGCAACGTTTTTATTGAAGATTTTCTTGGTCTACGTTTCTTAAAATCGAGTGACTAATGTTTATGGCAAATCTGTTATTTGACTCATTCTCTTTTTTTCTGTGTCGCAAGTGCAGTAGGGGACTCGTATCTGAGGTGATTATCCAGCGCAATGATCCGATGAAATGTAAAACAACCTGGAAATTTGAATTTCGCGCAAATAAATATTAATATGATTCTTAGAAATTTCAACAATTTAAACTCCCTATTTTTCCAAGTTCCTGATTTTTTTGTAAAATACTCCTGAATTTTTGGAATATAAATTGAAAGGGAATCAAAGCGTGAGGGTGTAATTATTTTTGGTGGTGTTGGTCTGCGTCATAGCGTCATAAGGTTTGGGGGCACCCCTGCAAAACGTTAGTGGCAAATATATACTGCCTTTATAACCAAATGTAACAGTTCATCAACGAGATAAAAGACAAAATCACATTAAAGAGATGATAAAACGTTTGTTTCAGCAGCAATCCCGGATAGTTCCGAACAGTTTCGAACTGTCCCGCGCATGCGCAGAAGCGAATTCCCAGTTGTGCGCTGTTTCAGCAATGACAATTCCGAACTTTTCGTCCCAGTTCGCTGCTCCAGCAGTCGCCAGCGAAGAATTCCGAACCGTATGGATCCATTCTGAGAGTTCTGGAATTATGTAGGGATTTTAAATTTGGAACTGTGGTTACGATCGGTCACCCGCGTGGTTCGTAGGCGGAGGTGGAAATAAGCGGAAAAAAAGCAAGTATCACTCGATTGTTTGGCGTCGCTGTGTTAACTTCTCTTCTTGTGCTACCTGTTCTGTTACCTTGCGTTTTAAAATGAATTATTCTTTCGACTTTCGGACCATTTTCAACCTCTCCTGTTATATTATGACTCTACTTTCTTCTTGTTTACTCTTTCCGATCAGTGACTGAAATCTCGTAGTTTATGAAGACCTAGCAGTGTTTTTTAATAAAAATTGTGTATATTTCATCTTACTATATTTCTGAATAAATATCTTCTGTATATTTCAGTTCTACCTTAATTAGATTCATTTTAATTCACAACATTTCTTTGATTAATTTCTATTTTTGATTTATTTAATACATTTCATTGTTTACAATCTGTAATATTTTACTTCATCTTTTTATTTTTATTTGGTTATTGGTAGATTAAAGAAAGAATAGAAGGTAAGTCAAACATCAGTGGAAAATTTTCTTTGTCATTTTCTCCAAAAAAATATTTTTAGCGTGCACAATATCATTAATAAATGTTGTTATAAAATGACATTATTAAGGTATTTTGACCGGAAACGTCTTTATACAGAGGTTGGGTCGGATCCAACCCAACACTACCTTCCAATTTCATTTCATTCCACTAACCCGATTGAGGGTTAACCGTCGACTGGGCGCATTGTTGGCTGTTGCGCACATCAAAATAGAAAATTATGGTGGGAATTACCGCGTCATTACAAACATTTTATTACAATACTAAATATTAAGTACAGGTTTTAAAAATAAAGAAATAATTTTTCCACAACATATATTTATAACGACATAACAAAATTGTTGCTCAACAACTCTTAAATATACATAATTTAAAATAATTTTTATGTTGTTTTTATTCGAGAAACTTGAAAAAAGCGCCGTTGCCCTTTGATCAACGCGCCATATCGAGGGTACAGCTGTATCGTTTTATTTTTTCCTGGCGAGATGGACCTGCTGTCAAGTTCATGTGACATCTAACGGACGAACTTTAAACTATGGCGCGTAAAAGGCATTCCAGCAGCAAACAATCCCGAACGGTTCGGAACCGTCCTGAATTCCGCGCATGCGCACTGATGAAATCCCGGGAGAATTCCGAACTGTTCCGAACTGTTCGGATTTTGCTGCTGGAACAAACCTATAATGAATGTCCTCATCAGTAATTGATTTGACAATCTAGACTATAATGAATGAATATTCATTCCAAGAATCTTCCTGTTCAAATTTCTCCTAATACAGATTACTTTTCTAGAACGAAACAAAATGAATCCTTAAACTATGTCTTTAGGAGAAGCAGGGTTGGCAATATTCTTAATCAGGGAATAAAAATGATCAATCAAAAAAATCACACATTATTCAACGTCATAAAAATAACGAACATTAAGTTATTCTTTTATATAATGTAAATGAATGACGAATACATAGTTATTCTTTTATTTGACGAACACTGAATGAGAATAACAAACTGTTCTTTTATTCGACGTAACTGAACGCCGCAAACAAGTTTATTCTCCTTTGATGAACATTGAATGACTTAGTTTTCACCATTCATTTACGCCAAATAAAAGAACGCCTTTTTATTCGTAATTGTTACAACATTAAGTTATGAATTATTTAATTTATTTTCTTGTTCAATAGGTTTTTATTCTGTTCATGTTTGACCTTGAGCAGAAGACTTCCAAAATGAAAAAGAAATTCATGAGTTGACTATTAAAACTACGTATTTAATATAAAAAATTTATAGCTCCGAATGTAATTCATGAATCCACACAAAAATATATGTACACATACTTTAAAGAACATTAATTAAGGGAAAAAATTTATCGAGCTTATATTTATAGACAAAAAAATTGAGAAAAATGATTGTCTATTAATTTTGAACATTAAAAAATTTTTTTTTTAAGTGTTATATCTCAAAAGGACAAAATCAGTCCTGAATTATTTTTGAAGAAGAACTAATAGTGTGGGGAAAACAAAAGTGGAAAGAAAAAAGTGGTCCCGCCCTCGGCTCTTTGGAAAATTCTCGTTAAAACCTTATTTTACTTTCATGATTAACCAACTTAAAAATTAAGTCATGTGAGTAAAAATAAATATAAAAATACTTATAAGAATTAAATATGACAATAAAATAGAGTATTGTGTGCTTATTCCTCTATCACTCACCAGGAAAACAAGTCCACTCTGCTTTTTTAGAGGGTTCAATGAACCTCTGCTGTGCGAAAGAAACGTCTTTTTCTTCAAATTAATACATCCTTCTAGACTCCTGAGCAGTAGGTGGAAGAACACAGGACATAATATTGATGAGTGGCACAAAACAAATATCTTCCTTTTCTTCAGACCAAAAAAGATGTTGCTGGTCCATATGGGTGCATAAATTGGATATTAACGTCACCTTCTTCTTTATGCTTGGAGAGGATCAACCCAAAAAACCAACGATCGTCAATGATACACGAGACGAAAGAATTTGTCGATAATTGTGACATTTTCACTGTGGATGATTTTACCTCACAAAACTTGAATGGTATGAAAAAATCAGCATCAAAGCTGATCCTCTTCATTCCGATTAAGAATTCTGAAAGAGGGGTGATATCATGATAGCTCCGCATACCTGGCTCGGTTTTAGCCTTCAAAAATTGAGTTTCAAGTTCTTGTCTGGTAGCCAAGAGATTCTCTCTCTTTATGAGGGCAAATTCAATATTATTAATGTTGGTTTGACAGTAATCAAAGACTATATTAGTAGTGTCGATGATATTTCCTGTCTGCATCTGCTCGCTTGCTTTTGTTACAAGACGGTTGACAATGCTTCCAACGTCGTCGCAGGGAGATTTTCCATGTAGAATAAACTGGAAGAAAAAAATTCTTTATTGAACCCAGGTTTAGTATAAATAACAGTAGGGTATAAAGAACATGGCTTTCAACCAGTGATATCCCTGAACTTCATTTTGTAATACGAACGAAACATTTTCACTGAAGTCTAAGAGGATAAGACTATTCTTCGAAAAGTAGTCTATACCGCTAAAGTAATGGAAAACGACAGGCATACACTAAAATCGAACAACCGGATGAAAGCCATGTGGAATATTGTTAACAATTATACGTCAACTTCTGAAAACCGCGAAGAAAATGTTTCTTTACTAAACGATGGCAAGATCGTGTCAAATCCTCAGGACATCGCAAATTTGTTTAATTCTCACTTCTCAGAAGTTGGTAAAATAACGAACTCAGTATATCCAAATCAATGTCCTCCAATTATATCCACCCACGTACCCAATTCTATGTTCACTTCCGAAACTAACGCCAGTGAAGTCATGGGAATCATCAGCTCCTTAAAAAACAAATTTTCACGAGGCATAGATGATATACCTGAGTTTATTGTTAAATCTTCGTCCCACGCTATATTAAATCCACTCGTAAATATTTTTAATAGTTCTTTATCGGAAGGGGTGTTTCCCAATATATTTAAGAGAGCTAAAGTGAAACCTTTACACAAGAAAGGAAACAAACTTAATATTGGAAATAACCGACCAATATCTCTACTACCCACTCTCTCAAAAATCCTAGAAAAATTGTTCTATAAGCGTCTTCTAGATTTTTTATCAAAAAACAACATTATCTCTGACGATCAACGCGGCTTTAGGAAATCCTTTTCCACTACAAGCGCCATATTTTCCTTCTTAAACGATGTTACCTCATCTCTAGACCGTGGAGAAAATCCTCATGGTGTTTTTTTGACTTATCCAAAGCATTCGATGTCATCGATCACGGAATTCTCCTTACCAAATTGCATTCTTTAGGCATTCGTGGACTTCCACATCAATGGCTAACTTCTTATTTAAAAGATAGATATCAACAAGTAGAAATATCCTATACTAAAAATAAAATACTTGAGCGTTGTCTTTCAGAAACAAAGCCACTTACTTGCGGAGTACCCCAAGGATCAATTCTCGGCCCTATACTCTTTTTATTGCATGTGAACAACATGTCATCATCCACATCAGATTGCAAAATGGTTCTTTTTGCTGATGACACTAATTTACTGTGTAAGCACGCCAATGCTCAAAAAGTTTTGTCTAACCTTTCGACTTGGTTCCATGCAAATCGTCTCATTGTAAACACTGACAAAACAGTGTCTATGTCATTTCACAATAGTAATACAAAATCTTTACCCCAGGTTTCTCTTTCTTTAAACGGAACACAATTAAAAACTGTTACGAATACAAAATTCTTAGGTCTCCATATTCAAGACAACCTCAAATGGAATTGTCACGTTGACAATCTTAATTCCCAATTAAGCAAATTGTGTTACGCATTCCGAATCTTAGTTAACGCAGTTAGTCCACGTATTTCACGTTGCGTTTATTTTGCAAACATTTACTCCCATTTACGTTAAGACATTACCTTCTGGGGCAATTCCGGTCAGAGTATTCAAACGTTCAGAATTCAGAAGAGGATAGTTCGGATAATTTGTAAATCTCACCCCCGAAACTCTTGTAAACCTTTATTCAAGGAATTAAATATNTGAAACGGTCGTGTTTGTTAAGACCGAATTACTGAAGTGCCACTTTTTCTTTACACGAAACAGTATCGTTCACGAACACAATACTCGCAATGGTAATAATATTCATCGTCCTGGAGTGTCAACCACTCTTTGCCGAAAAAGACCTTATCATTCGGGAATCGTTCTATATAATTCCCTGTCCAAGAATATAAACGATATTATGAAACTGAATCTCTTCTAATCCGCAATTAAAAACTACCTCCTGCACCAGTGCTTCTACACTGTACAAGAATTTATAGATTTTAATAAAAGTTAAATTCGCTTTGTGCTTTATCACGCCATTGCTGTAGTACTTTTTAAACAACTTATAACAATTTCAAAAACTATTTTCTTGCATGATTGTGTTGTCTTATGGCTCATATTAATTTAGTTTTATGTGTACTCAAC
>NNCF01128393.1:359485-381777 GCA_002313205.1 Laupala kohalensis
CCACAGCTTTGCTCGCGTGAATTCTGTAATATGTCTCCAGCTTTGATCTTTCTCATAGAGGTGACACCATTATCTCAGCGATACTGAAAACTCTGAACACGTCACTGACATCATTGGCGATATTTTTATAAGTCGTACCCTTGCCTGAGGTGCTGTGGTTTATAGGGCTGATCATGGATTTAAGCAGCATCGTAAATCCCATTTCTAATCGCAGCGACCCCTAAACCCTTGATCTCCACACATATATTGGTATCTTTCGATTATTTTTACATGTAAACCCATTCCCATCCCAGGGAGTGCGAGTAGTGTCTTATTTCCCATGGGGTCTGAATATAGTCTTACACGATGAAAGGATGTTACAATCAACTCAGCAATGCAGAAAACTGTGAATTCGTCACTCATAACAATCAGTTTCGATAATTTGTACTAGTATACCCAACCCATGGGGTGCAAAGGGTTTATACGGGCTGGTTCTGAAATTTGGGGTCTCCGAGAATGTCTCTTCAAATTTAAGCGACCCCGAAAACTATGATTTCAGCTTTTTGATTATTTTTACATTTTATCTCTTAACCAAACCGAGAATGTTCCCTCATAGCTGGTGATCGTGGAGTTAAGCGGCATTGACAATGTGACTCTTCTCTTCTGCGACAGCAAAACTGATGTATTCAATACCAATACTGGACGTTTTTGATAATTTTAACTTGAAACTGTTCCCACCCCCACCCCAAGAATGCTAGGGGTTTAATATTTCCAATTTTGACTAATTGTGAACTTACGAAGTATTGGGAGCGTTCTTATCCATACCAATGGCACCGATAACTATAGTTTCAATTCGATTATAGGATTTTTCCATTATTTTTACACGTCACCCTATTCGCACTCCCTCCCAAGGGGTACCAGAGATGTTTTACCCCCTCAGTGCTTATTGCAAGGTAGTTATTCATCTGTGTATAAAGTTTGGTTTAAATTGCTCCAGGCACTCAAGAGTTATGGTGGAGAACATACATAAAATATTTCAATCCCCATTTCACCCTGTTGGGGGTGGAGTTTTGTAAAATCCTTTTTTAAATTATATATTAAAATTTTCCGCTCAAATATCTGAGGAATGAATAATTCATTTTTCATTATGTAAACGAACTTTATTTTGTTTTAAGTGTATAATTTGAAACAATTATATCTGCCACTTATTTTCGATTCAACAAAGAACATAGAATTGATACAATCATACAATCTCCTTAGGGGTATCCCACGTCTCCTCTCTATCTCCGACATTGTTCAACATATTCACAGCTGATTAACTTATAACAATAGAATCAAAAATTCCTCCACGATTTTCAATAACCTCCGAAGTTGCCCTAGCACAAAAACTTTCAAACAGGGAGACAAGTTAATGTACTCACCTAGGATTAGATCCTGATACCTCAAAGATCATAGAAAACTCCCATGAGAGATCAAAGTTGTTCAAAAAATGCTAATCAATATAAGTTTCTATTAAATATACATAAGAAAAATTAAAGAAAGTATTGATAAGAGTCCCGAGTTCGAATTTGTAATCATTGTTTGTATAGTCTCGGAAATGTATATCATTTGGACTGAGACTCCAACATTAAAATAAAAAAAGTACAAAATGAGAAAGTGAAAAAAAGAGGTGTCTTATTTAGGACACCTCCTTTTGAACGTATTTATTGGTGTGTGGTTTCCTTACTCGCAGTATACCTTATAGCCACAAATTCGATGTATAACACACTTGTCAATATGTAGTATACTTTGGCACCGTAATCGGGAAGTGGACGAAAGATCAGTCGAACGGTTTGAAGTGGACAGACATTTCAGTGGAGTAGAAATAAAGCGATTGAGAGAAGTGTTTAAAATACGTGTAGGTAAAAAGTTTGTGCATTTTGGGATATCTCACATCATGACACATTTCGAATCTGTAGCTTATCGGTGATTGGGTGAAAAGAGAGGAAAACGCATTGATGAGGAAGAAAGTTTGATATCAATTTATCGGGATTAGAATAGATAGAGTTAAAACGTAGTTAAGGTGTAGCATTTTGCAAAATTTCAATGCTGTAACTTACAGGCAAGTGGCCGAAAATGGGTCAAACGGTTTGGAACGGTTTGGCACAGACAGGGATCACACTCAAGTAGAACAAAAGCATTTAATAAGTAAGGACTATCTCCAATCCTGATCGTAAAGTGCCTCAAAACAATCTGTCAGAAATCGCTTTAGTGAGCAACTCCTTAAATATTGAGACTTTTGTAATTTTATTATTACTATTTGACAAAACAATACTTATAGTATTCCTACCGCATATATGTTATAGCATCTACGGGTGGATAGCAAAAATAACGTACAACATATTATACAATACATGTAGTGCAACAGATACTATACAAAAAATTACGGCGAAGTAAAATTTTTCAAATTTTCATGTTTGTTTCAGTAGCAATTTCATAAAAATCAAAAGTAAAAAAATAATAATTAGCTAGCGCAAAATAAATAAATCATATAATAAATATTTACAATCAATAGAATTAATTTTTTTCTCTAACCAGTTGCTTGATAAAAAATATTTTTTTATCACAACCCGCCTTATATACTTTTGCCTCATTACAAAACTTTCAAGAAATTATGGCAAATTTTACTGTGGGGTAGGGTGCGAGACAGATCCGTACTTTTCAGATTTTCTCATATATGGGAAAATTGTTCGAGAGCTGAACTTAGACTATAAATTGGTGAAGTTTATTGCATTTTACCATTCCTTATTACATTTACCTTTCATTTCACATTTTCGCGAACATGATTTCCGGATTCTTACCCCATGAAATGGTGTAAAAACGACAGTCCGAATATTTGCCCCCATACCTCGGATCTTTGCCCCACCAAAGGAAAGGAATTTCCCCAAAAGTATCTAATTAACGGAACACTTTTTTGTGGGGCTTTAAGAGCTCGTCAACAGCAGGGTCATCAGAGCTCCTAATTAACGGAACAAGGAATTGCGGATGAACAAGTAACATTTTTCCACATCAGCCAGTTAACGAAAGAAAAGAAAACTGGTATCATTATTAAATCATATTCCGTTAGTCATATTCGGAATACAAAAATTATAATAATAAATAAAATAATTTTTAAAAAGCTTTTATTTAAGTAATGTATTAAAACGAATAAAATAAGATTAGGTTTTCATTAAGGTATTACAATGCTAAATGCTTGTACGTACCTTCATAGATATTTCATATTAGTAGATCCTCATAAAAATAAACGTACTAACTATTGTTGTTACTGAATATTATTTAATATTTTATGTTGAATTATATGTCTTCAAAAAAACTTGTCGCGAAAGATTCATAAAAGTAGATACCATTTAATTTCATGGGACAGTGATTGGTTAGTAAGTAAGTTCTTACGGAAGTGTGTATTTTCTTCAGAATTCACACGACAAACGTTTGGAAAACAAATAACTCAACATTTAATATTAAATCATATATAGCGATGGAGATAGTATGTTTTTTTTTATGATGATCTACTAATATTTATGGAGGTACTATTTTCTGACACAGGTCTCAATTGACTCGTGGCAGAAAGCATGACATTTAGTGTCACTGGACGTGAGCAGTATATTTGTATACAACATTTTTAAGTCCCACTATTTAACCATCCTCATTGATGGGGTGTTCAATCACTAGTTTGGAAGTACGATTGCAGCTTGCAACAATTGGTGAGGATCAGGTCAAAATCAGAAATCTTTCTTGATCGGATTCAGAATATCTTCTAACGTCCATCATATTGCACATTATCACACGTGCAGCACGCAGGAAAATAGTGTTGATGTCAAAAATGTGTGTAATTCCAAACGAAAACTTTGCCATTTTCAAGTTCTATTTTTAATGCGTCAACCGATTCCACTAAAAACAGATTGTCAAACATGTTTTCATATTCATTATTGTATTATCCATTATTTGGAAATATATCTAGAAATCTTATTTATAGTATATATTAACTTATTTGGAAGTATACATCTTCCAATAGTCTCTGGTGTTTGTGTCAGATCAATCAACTTTTACTTTCCTAGAGTTGACTCATTGAAATAACAATTGCCTCAGTCTATCCTATGTGTTACCACGGTATTACTAGACATAATTTGAATTTATCTAATGTACTTTCAAGAAAGCGATAATTTGTTTTCAGTAACGTTATTAATAAATAATCATGTTGAAATTGAGTCAATAGAATTGAGGAAATAAAATTGAGTCATACAAAAATATTATACTTTATTAATGAATCATGAAGGTGAAATTCATGGCAATTATATTGACTCATAAATTAATAAAGCTTATAATAATAATACGATCCATTATTCCTAAGAGGAACATAGGGAATCAACAATTGCCTTCCAGCGAACTCTATTGCTTGCATCAACTTTCATTCATTTAATAGTTTTTCCATATTCTTTTCAACTGATCTTTTCCATGAGTTACGTGGTCTTCCACGTGGTCTGGAAAAGATTCCATTCCAAAGCATTGGGGGGGATTTCATCCGGTCCTTTTCTCAGGGTATGTCCAATCCAGTTGAATTTCCTTCTTTTGATTTCGGTGTTCACATCCATTTGTTTTGTTTTTCTCCACAGTTCGTCATTGCTGTTTATGTTGGGTCACTAGATTTTCAATGTGAACTTTAAGCATCTATTAATGAATGTCTGTAATTTATTTTTGATTTCCTCCGAGACCATCCACGTTTCACATCCATAAAGAAGAACAATCTTAATACATGCATTAAACATTTAGATTTTTGTGTTAATGCTAATGTTTGTTGCTTGTCAGACATTTCTGAGCTTGGAAAAGGCACCTCTGGCTTTCTGAACTCTTGCGCAAACGTCTTGAGTTGTGCCACCATCTTTGGAGATACAGCTACCAACATAGGTAAATTATTCAACATTTTCTATTGTTTCACCTCCCAATGATATAGGCGTTTAATTTCTAGCTTGAACCCGCAGCTCTTTCGATTTTCTCGTATTTACCTTTAAATTGTATTTTGCGGACTCGATCTCTATGACTTCAGCTTTCTCTTGCATATGTTCCCAAGAGTGTGAAAGAAGGCATATGTCATCAGCGCAGTCTAAGTCCTCTAAACTATCATTTAATTTCTACACTATTCCTCTTCTTCTGTCGTGGATGGTGTTTCTCATAACTTCATCCATCACCAGCATGAAAAGAAGAGGAGATAACAATCATCCCTGCCTTACTCCAGACACTGTCTCAAATAGTTCGGAAAGGGCACCTTTGTGAAGAACTTGACATCTAAAATGTAGATAACACGCTTTAATGAGGTTAATAATTTAAATTGGCACTCCTCTCGTTTCCAAGATTCTCCAGATTCCCTCTCGTTTAACGGAGTCAAATACCTTTTCAAAATATATAAACAAGGCGTAAAGTAGAGACCTCCATTCCAGGGACTGTTCAACAATAATTCGCAGTGAGCATATCTGATCTGTACACGATATATTAGCTCTAAATCCAGCTTGTTCTTTGCGGATATTCCTATCTACAGTTCTGATATGCGATGGAATATTATTCTACTAAAAATCTTACTGCAAACACAAAGTAGATTGATTCGTCTCTAATTATCGCATACACTTAAATTTCCCTTCTTAGGGATTTTAATGATTATGCCCTCCAACCATTCATCAGATAATCTCTCGTCTCTCCATATATCTTGAAATAATGGATATAACATATATACTGTAGAGGGAATGTCCTCCTTCAATATTTCTGCAGGGATCCCGTCTTTCCCTGCTGCCTTTCCTTTCTTCAATTCTTTTATGGCACTTCTAATCTCCCTCTTATTGGGAGCTTGTAAATCTGTGTTCAGAGATTGAAAATTACCTGCCTCCTCCGGCTTATTCTCAGTTGTTTGGGAGTCACTTCGGTTTAGCACTTCCATAAAGAATTCTCTCCACCTCCGCAGCTGCCCTTCTGTTGAGAATATTCCTTTTCCGGTCTTATCTTTCACTGACTGAATACGGTTTCTTGTGCCTCCACTCAGCTTTCTAGCTAGGTCAAATAATTCTTTTAGATTCCCTATATTAGTTGTTGTTTTTGTTTTCTTGCCGTATCTTCCATATAACTTCTATGATCTCGTCTACAAGATTTTAAAATCTCCTAATGAAGAGAGTTACATAAATATGTTAAATTAGCAGTATTCTCTGAACTATAATTACAATTTTTCTTCTTCTTCTTCTTAATAATTTTTCTGTTTTCTATCAGCTCCCATGTACGTTCTGAAATCCAATCTCTTTGTTCCTTCTTTTGATATCCCAATACTTTTTCGCTAACCTCGAGAAATGTGTCTTTTTATTTGCCTTCCTTTTCTGAACGCCCATGATTTAGATGACAATGGCGGCCAGCTCTCCGAGAAAAGATTGCAATAATAAATACCTCCTCAGAATTCCTGGCGATCTTGTTAAAAAGTTCTGCAGGCTTTTTACTGCAATTGGGAAAAAGCTATCCACTTAAAAAGCATGTGAAGTAGTGAAGAACACCCGACGCGTCGCGATGCATCGGATAGCGTCCGTATTGTGCTGAGTCTGCATGACGAATGGGGGAAATTAGGTACCTTGATCTGCTGCATCTCGAATTTCCTTAATCCTGTAATTAGTCAACATACATCACGGAATAGGGCACTTACTTGGAGTCATGTCCATATTAATTCCCTTTTTAATTTTATCCATGAGACATCATTACCGATATTTGTGTTGGTGAAAGGGATGCTGACGCAATTCGACCGAACTCATAATTTGTGATTTTGTTGACAAAAATAGAATAATAATGTAGGAGTTAAGGACAAACAATAAAGTTTCCCGTCAACATACATATTTCTAATCTCTGCCAATATTTTCGAAAAATAATGAAAGAACGATCCTAATTGCATCGCAATCATGAAGATTGGAGGTGATAAATCAGAACCAATTCCAATATGCAAAGATTCAGTTGTAGCTGCGATGTCGTATTAGTAGAATTACCCTGGGTAACAGTTTGCATCCAATGAAAATAATTATTTTCAACTCTCTAGAGAACACTATTCTCCAAAATTAACTGTTTGAATTACAACTTCCTCGTTGGTTGTACTGTGGTTGAATCTGTAATTGATATTTACTATTAGCATAATTACCATTTGCTTTACTTCAAACTACACTCACTGGAAATCCATAATTTTACACAACATTAGTGTCCTTGAGAGCGCGAAATGAGTCTTAGACCTTGGATAATCCAATTGAAAAGAGAGAGGGAAGAGGGAGAAGAGTTTCTTGGGGAGGGAGCGATGAGAGAATAGAAGAATCTTAGTTTCTGTCTTTTAGCTTCACTTGAGAACGAGTTTCAATCCGAGATCTCTTGTGTTATTATTTTCCACGCATTAATTGGCTTCTTTACATAATCGTGAATCTTGAATTATTGACTTATTAGTATATTTTGAGAAGATAATTTCTTTTCCGTTCTGTTCATGTTTTTCCCCGCGATTCCTCCCACTTCAACACCATTCTCCAGAAGGGATAGTGTCCAGTTTCCTCTATCAGTGCTCGCGCGCGGGTGGCGTTACTTGGTCGCGAGTTCTGCTACTCGTCTTCATTGTCCTGCTACTCGTCTACTTCGTTCAGCTTCTCGTTACATCAAGGAAGTAAGTTTACTTCATATTCTTCATGTAATTATTGGCTAGAATGTTAAGAACCTATATGATTAATTCTCTTCTTAAAAATCATGGAGCCCATTTCTCCAAATTCATATGCGAATCAAGTAGAGGTAAAATTGGATCGCTCGCCTTCAGCGATTTTAGAGGTTCATTCCACAACAAATTATGTACAGGGTCACAGTTGACCTACAAAATATAAAACACTAATATTGAATTCTATTAATTTTCAACGATTCCTGAATTAGAGAAGAAATGAATTACTATTCCAAGTGAAGTTTTAGTAACTTAAGAAGTGAAGTATTGCTCTTATGATAGTATATTTTTTTATATTTTAACTTCGAAGAATGGGAGTGATAATATTTGTTTTTATTTTAATGCCAATACAGTGGAAATTTTCACAATGGTAATGTTTTGTCGAATTATCCAACTATATATTACCGCTGCGAAAAGAAGCATTACGTGTTGTATTTTCCTGTGTAATAGGGTGATTTACTGGTACTATATTATGTGGAGTGAAAGATGAATGTTTTAAGACCATTAATTTAGCGAAATATGAAACAATCCGCCATAATTTATTTGTATTCGATGGTCGTTTGAAGTTTGTGATGTAAAGGAGTGTGATGAAATTTATGGAATTTCGTTGATGAATAGTGCTGAAAATGTATTCGAAAGTACATATATTCAAGTATACGCACGAATTCGAATATATGAAAATGAATATTAGTATTCGAATTGGAGTCTAGGAAATAACGAATTGTACTCCAAAATATAAGTTCATTAAAAAATAAAATTTTGTAGAGCAAATTTTGATTTTATTGCAAATTGAATTCATGTTTACTTTCAAAAATTAAAAGTTATATAACTTTTGAACGATTTGAAAACGAATAATTTCTAAATAAATGTATTAAAAATGCAACTACTAGAATATTAAAGAATTTAATGTTCATTTGCATAGTAGGACATATATTTATTTTTATTTCCGTGATGACATTTAATTTCAGTTTCCTTGATTTTTATTATTAATTGAATACTAAATGTAAAGAGTCCATATGAATACAGTGATAAATTGTAAGAATACAGTCAAATGATCTGGAGAATACTGCAAAATGTTTCTAATTTTCTGGGAGAGCATCAATGAATTTAAGATTCGCTTCTGCTGGTTGTGTGCAGGGTTGCTCAGAATCAGAATAAATTATTTTTTGAAGAAAAGAATGAGCATATTAAAATAATTCATTATTTCACGTAGCAAAAATAACAAAGAAAAATGTATTTTTTTAATTGATGAACATTAATTGAAGAAAGACAAGTTATTCTTTTATTTTAAGAAAATAAATAACAAAACAAATTTATTATTTTATTCCATTAACATTGAATAACGAATAAAAAGTTATTCCTTTATTTAACATACACTGAATGACGACAAGAAAGTTAAACTTTTATTCGGCTATCTTGAATGAAGAATAAAAAGTTATTATTTTATTTGACTTATATTAAATGACGAATAAAAAGTTATTCTTTTATTTGACAAAATTACTTATAATAACCATAAAAAGTTACTCTTGCTTGACGTTCAATTAATAAAAAGTTATTCTTTTATCGTGCTGCCGTCGAGAATGAATTATTTTAGTAATACAATACAAAACGTTTCCTTTTTCTGGTTTATTTTTGTTGTTTACAATTAGTAGCAAATAAATATGCACTTCTGTGTGTTGTAAAGAATACATTAATCGTCTGAGAATGGTGGTCATTCTGACTAAGGAGTGTGCAAATCTTTTCAATCACTAGTTTTTCTTTGGTTAGTCATTCATCGAACATAAAGAATATTTTCGAATTGAAACCTAGAATGTTGATCGAGAAAGTGCAGAGAGGAAACTATTAAGTAATTTGTAAATTAAGTATTTAGTTAAGAAGGTAATTGAAAAACGTTTTAGTGTAACCTTTATAATAAGAAATTAATGTTTTTACCTTCATTACACATAAATAAGCTAAAAATTAAAAGAAGTCCATTTGCTCCCTAACTGTGTGATGAAGAAAATTTCTTACCTTTACTTAAAAAATGCATTTCAAAATTAAGAAGAAAAGGATCTCCCTTATTTACATAAAATATTTTTCAATTACAACTGAAGTGTCGTTGTCATACCATGCTCTACCTCGGTTTATTTCACCTTTTACATCACAAGTGGTTTCTTTGTCTATTTTTTGGGCTCATTTCGATATAAACTTGAGGAGGGCGAGGGAAGTTTCCATTATTTTAGGTTAAATAATCAGCTGAACATTGATAATAATCTATATTATGCACATTTATGTTTATTTTGTAACAATTACAATTATTAAGTTAGGTATACATATCGGTGAAGAGTAGGGTAGTGTGCAAAGAGAGTCCGTGGACGGCACTGATTATAAATTATACAGAAGTGAGAGTACCGGTTCTTGATAAATACATCACCATTATAGGGTCATATAATTCTGTTCTGGAGAATATGCATTGCCAAAATTTTATGAATATAAAGGAATGTATGGATAGAATGGAGAAACTCGTGGAAGAAATGAGGAGGTGAGGTGATTTGTATAGTATGTATCAACTACGAATGTGTGACAGGGTGACGAATAAACGAAGACGGGCACTGGAGAAACAAATATTGAACAATCTTTTGCTGCTAACAAATATAAATGGACAAAAACCTATATAGTCACTTAATAAATTTGTGATCGACTTGAAAATAACGAAAAATGCGAGATTTTTAGATAGAAGGGTGAAAGTTTGTGAATAAAGTAAGTAGAGAACACAAAGGGATGCAATTAGTGTGATGGAGAAAGGGAAAAACCGAAAAATCGAAGATAGCAAGACGGATGAGCGAATAATAATAAGAGTTATTTCATTAAATAAATATGGGACGAAAGAAGAAATAGAGATGAGGTGACGAATATGGTAGAGAGAAAGAATATGGAGGAATCTATACTTAACATTCAACTCAATTTACTTCAGGAATGCAGAGAGTGCGAGGTGGAACAAACGAGGGAAGCGGACGGATACGATGCACGGGGTTCTTAAGGAAAAGAGTAATAAGTTGCGAAGGGAATTATCGAAGAGGAGACAGAAGAGGACGGATGAGGCAGAAGTGTTCAGAAGATAAATAGATATCAGATAGAGTTTAAGATAGATGTGAAGGAGGTGAAGAAGAAGGGTTGGTAAATATAAAAAATGAAAAGCTTGTTGGAATCTCCGATTCAAATAAGCAGCGAATATGGTAAGAAGGATGGAGATATGGAGAAGAAATATGGGTAAGGGAAGGCATCTGTGAACATGGAAAAGATAGGAGATAGAATACTGAGAATCTTACTTGGAGATGACGTAGATGAGGACAGTAGGGGAGTGAGCTATGGAAGAGATGATGAAGGAAGAGAAAACTGGATGATCCTGACTGAATTGAGGAGACTGGTGAAGGAATTAAGAGAAAAAATGTATCAAGCAAAGATGGCATAACCTAATAATTGTTAAGATTACTATAGAAATTTATGGAGATTTTTGGTAGAGGTAATATAATGATTGTACAAAAGGTATATTTTCCAGATGTATGGAAATTCTGAGTAATATCATGAATGAAAGATGTCGGGTGAGGACTTAACTCAAAATCTACCACATGAGAATAATCTCGTTTATTACTCTTTCGCTAGGCGTGCTACAGAGTCGCGTATGCGCGGTCGGGCGACGTGACGAGAACTGGGTCCGGACTGCCTGAGTCCTCCGACTTCGCTACCCTTGTGCCTCACAGATGTTTTCTGCTCCCTCCCATGGCCAGGCGTGCATTTAGGGGCTGCCGGAGAGTGTCCTATTGCGGACGCTTGCAGCCGGGGCAGTCTGAGTGGGTAGCGATGCCGCCTCAGATATAAAAAGAGGCCCAAGCTAACCAGAGTCGTTTGGACCAATAGCTCTGAAACCCTCCCAGGGGAAGATATTTGATAAATAAATCACAAAAAGACTAATGGTTTATTTGGAACGTTAAGGAAAGTTCGACAATAGACATTATATATTAGGAAAGAGACGGACAAAGAAAATGCTGTTCTTCGACTGTTCGATGATCTGAAAACACGAAAGAGAATATCATATTTATGGAAATGAGTGGAGCATTCGATAATGCATATTTCGATGTAATATTACAAACAATGAGGAATTTACAACAGACAACATAACACCACAAAATGATCAGTAGTTTGCACACCGTACATCCTTTTTGTGTCCTTTCTCAAAACACTGACAGAATGCAACTATGTTCGAGGATATGCTAACATGTAACAAAATGGTAGCTCAACTCATAGGAGAGTATGAAAAAGGGTCCCCCTAAGAGCATGGTTGGCCTTTAATGCATGCGCCTTATACGATATTTAACGTTTTACGAAATTTGACAAAATCACTGAATAGTGAATATTTTTTAGTCTTTGTGTGAATTTCTTCTCCTGATTGAACCTCATTTTTCAAGTTTTTCTTATGCTTCAAATATGTAAGGGATGAGTCGGAGTGTTACGTCATTTCAAGAGATTTGGTAAGGAAATGGGTTCAAACGATAGTGTTTTTCAAAATTTTAATACGTTTTCATATATATCATACACATTCAATATATGTTATGTATATAATAATAATAATAATAATAATAATAATAATAAATTTATTGTCAAAAAACAGTACAAACTGCGTATGACCACGTGGAGGGAAAAAAAACTAATTTACTCTCCGGAAGCAAGCAAGGGACCATCCCATCAATTCCGATCAAGGGCCCTAAGGCAGAGGCGGATTCAAAAAATTCAGCAAAAATTCCTAGATAAGATAAAAAGTTANAGTAATAATACATATATTATGTCAATATGTTTGTGATTTAATGTAGTAACATGTTTTGTTTACGTTTTTAACGACTGTTAGTAATTTTTGGTGAGGGGGGTAACTTGAACCAAATTTTTTAATTTCATTATTAAACTGAAATAACCATGGAACCATTTTTATAGGGAAATAAAAAAATTCAAAGGGCGAGGTTGGAAAATATATTAATTTTTCATCATTTTACATTCGTTGTGCATAATTTTACAACATACCAGGCAAATTTTCTTTTCTTTCTCTTCCAAATTTTCCATAATTTTCCAATTCCATAATTTTCTAAATTTGCATTTTTTGAAAGTCAGCATTAAAATAAAAAAATATATATTTGCATTCTTTGAAGTCTACAATGAATAAAAATTCAAAACAGACGTAAATTCTCGCATTGGTAAGAGCAAGATTATGCAAGTCCTTTCAGGGACGAAAAAAATTGCTTGAAAATTGTCAAAGAGGGGAAACGAATTTATATTCTAGGCACAAATTATGCTTTTATATGGTCAATTAGAAAATTTTTAAACGAAACATTCTAATTTTTTGGTTGTCGAAGAAACATTTAATTTTTCATTGTTTGCTCTCTCCCAAATTTTATTGCCAGTCCAATCACATTCCCATCCTTTTCTGCGCAAAATCCACAAAACTACGATAGGGAGGGAATTTTAACAAATTTATATTACTTTCTTATGTATGAAGTTTATAAATTTAGCAGTCAAAATTTGTCATTTGTTATTAGACAGGGTTCTAGGAATGGTCACGATTCGTTCAACATATGAACATTACGGACATCAGTGTTTTTTTCCTTTTATTATTACATTTTAGAACTAGAGGTGCAAAACCATCGCACATACTTTCTCATATACGTTTCTCCGTCTGCAGCAAAGAGTGAGAAAAATTCTGTTGTGATAAGGCCATTTCTGGCGTGGTCCTCCTTTTTGGTCGTCTTCCGGTGCGCTATTCATGCTCAAAGTCGCTAGATGAAGTTATTACTGTCTTTTATTTGAAAGTAAAATAAATATTCAGAATATTATTTCAGAACATGTACCGACATATCAGTCTTAGAAATATCGTAAAAGTTGTATGTAAATGTAATTTCGTTGTAGACAGAAATTGATGTACTTTCCTATCTGCAATGCGTTTGCCGTCCTATGTATTTTATCCTTTCATTCAGTTAACCAAAAGTGTATTCTACGTCTACTTGGTCAATTTACACTTCAAAATAGTATTCAAGCTTCTTGAAACAGTAAAATAATGTGTAATTGTAGCAGACAGAAATTATTTTACTGCGTCTATATCAAACTTTCCAGCGAAATACCGCTAATGCGGATGTAATGCATACTAATTGTACTTTACGTGCAGAAAATTTAAACAAAATCATTGGAACAGTTTTTGAGAAACATTCAAAAGTGTACTTTTACCTTCATGTACAGTATCCTTTGTTTTCATGTAGAAAAAAAATTAGAGCTGGAGCATCGACAACAAGTAAATTCTACCGTAAATACGAAATGCGAATTAAAATGATTCATTCATTTACTCAGAATCGCTGCGTACAGAGGGATAGACGGACGGACGTTATGCCAAAAACCACTTTTTCAGAATCAGGGATCGCCAAAACGGATACTTCCGTCGAAATCTCTCTTTCGATTTTTTAATCATGAACGTTTTTATATACTACGTATATTAGAAAGTAACATTACTGACATCAGTGGTCTAGCACAAAAATTTTTGTATAGCAAAGAATAACTTGTTTTGAACAGAACACAGTTACACTGTGTATATTTTTCAAGTAATATGTGGATATTTATAAAAGTAATAATATAAATTACATTGTGTTGTGGGAATGTATTTATTTATTTATATTTACAGAGTATTTTTATTGTCTCGTTTTTATCTCGGTAGACATTACGAGACTTTTCACTCATATTCGGTTACGCTCTTTTGCATACCCTTGCTGCTTCTTAATTCTGTTAATTTGTATTACTTTATTTCAAAACTTCTTTTATGTATATATGTGTGTGTGTAAATAAGAAATCCGCAGTGTGTTTCATACAAATAATCTGAAGGCGTGGTGTGTACCAAACGCGCTGTGTCGAGCGAAGCTGATGACAAAATGGAACCCAGAGTTGTAATATCCGACGAAATAACTGGCCGAGGCATCGCATCTTCATCTAATTATTAAGATAAAAGTGTAGTGTTATAATTTTTCTAAGATTGGTTACAGTTCTACTTTTCTGAGTTTTGTATGTGACTTGTAAAGAGGAAGTGAGTAATGATACATGGGGCTTGCTCTTGCATTGACACTGGTTGCCCCAGATTTGCATTGAGGCAGACAGTGTGATTCTATATCTCTCTCGCTGGCAACATGCATATTTTTACGTGAACAGTGGTTCTTAGAAATATAGTGATAATTCTTGCTACGTGCACATGTGCATTATGAGTATTATATAAATTTCAAAAACGTATAATAGAAGAATTTAATTAAAACTCTTCTTGCATTATTACGCCATGTTGCCTATGACTAACACTGGAGAGATAGCGTAGCGCCGAGTGGATTGTGTGAAACTTCATTATAATGTTGCGATTTTCAATGTTGCATTCAGAGGTGTCTCTTTACGTTCATCTCTGTTCTCTTCTGTAGAATTCATCCAGAAAGTGTTCCTAACAATTATTACATACGATGTAATTATTACAAACGTCGTAATATTTCTACTGTTGTGTGATAAGGGATTAAGAATAAATTTTGAAATGCGTGTCACATTTGCAGCTAATATGCTTGACAAGGTGTACGTGAGGTATTAAAACATCACGTCCCATGTCGCAAATGTCTTTGATTTTAATTACGATGATTATCTTCATTCTCAAGTACAAGTGTTTCAGAAGTTTGAGTAGTAGATTGGATTTAGATAAATTTTTTAAATTACAGGAACATAAACATCTACAATAGGTCATCCAAAGTCTCACTTCAAGAATACTTTGACGTATGTATGTTTAATTATGGAAACACATTTTTATGATTAAACCTTTAAATTATCGACATGCAAATACTAAAGTTAACTCTAAAACGGTGTTCTTTATAAGGGTTTTATCGTTAAAATATAAAATGTACATTAATACATTCTGAATTTTGTAAACATTATATATTACTTAAACAACTTCAGTAAATTCCTGCTCTCATGTGCCACGATAAATGATATGAAGTTAAGATGTTGACTCCAGTCATTCAAATTTTATTACCAATTGTTCATAATCTTTCATTCAATGTTTGTTAGTGAAAATCTGAATAAACCATATTATATTAGAATTAAAACGTATGTTCATAACAAATTCATGTCATAAAATATTCAATAAACAATTTCCAGTGTTACTTTATTTTAAGATAAATCCTCAATTAACCTTAAGAATATCAACATTTACTGCACAATATAATTATTTATTAATTTTGTATGTGAATACAAAATATAATAATTAAATTCTAATTATGAACAGTACAACCACAATTCACATTCGACTTAGTTATTCATTACAGAAAAAAAGGCATAACTGTATTTGTCATTTTTTCTACCAAGAACAAAAAAGTGTAATTTAAATTATCTTTTTATATTTTTAGAATGAAAGAATAAATAATAATTTGTTTATGGGTCAAATAAAAAAATAACTTGTTATTCGTCAATCAGTATTGCTCGAATAAAAAATTAGCATTTTATTCGTCATTTATTTACGTCAATGAAAGAATATGTTGTTATTCATCATTCAAATTTAGACGAATAAAAAAATAACTTGTTATTCGTCATTTAAAGTGTCGAATAAACAAATGACTTTTTATTTGTCATTTGTGTATGTCGAATGAACGAATACCCTTTTACTCGTCATTTAAATTTAAACGAATAAAAGAATAACATTTTATCCGTCATTCAAAGTTTGTCGAATAAAATAATAACTTTTTATTCGTCATTCACGTAGGTCGAATGAAAGAATAACTTGTTTTTCGTCATTCAAATTTGGCCGAATAAAAGAATATCTTTTTATTTGTCATTTAAAATTTGTCGAATAATATAACTTTTTATTCGTTGTTTTTTCTAGGAAGAATAACGAATGATTTTTCAATTTATCATCTTTTATTCATAAGAATAAAAATATTGCCAACCCTGGTTGTGTTACTGTCCTGCCTCTCTCCTCGTAGTGCTCCACATTAGGATTCACGTTAAAGTGGGAAGCCATAGGCAACCCTAACATGTACAAAGATGGAGAAATCAAGAAGATTTTTGTCCCTTGCTGGATTTATAGTCCATTCAAGTCGTAGACAGTGTTGGTACCACACCTACTAAACATTTTTGCGATGCACTAATCACTCAGCACGCTATTCGCTGTGTAATTTGCGTTATGTTCCCAGCAATTCCCAAGAAATGTTTACTAGAATTGTAGACGACTTTCTTTTGACTTGCTCCTTACATCGCTAGAAGACATCCTAGTGCACTTGCAAGTTTTCCAATTTACATTACATCTACTTTAGGCACGAACGTTTCTTGACGCTAACTTCATAATACATCAGGTGATCAGAAAACCGCAGAGCGGTTCCCGAAATGGCAGTTTTCTTTTAAGTAGTATCATTGATGTTTTTTACTTTGATGACAGCCACTTTGAATTTATCTCTCCACTTTAATATGGATATCACAATACGTGCTCCCGTTTACATCCTTTGATTACGAGTAAACAAACTGCAGAGGGAGTAATCAGCGAGGAAAGAGTTACGCTCATCTGCGCCATCTTCTTTTCTTTTCCGGCTGAAAAATTACTAACGTCTCAGACTTCCTTTGGCTGTAGATAGTGAGATTTTAAATACACTTCTAGAAAAATGTAACTACACAACGGAAAATTATCCATTAATTCATCACCCGCAATATTCTGATTTCTTACTTTTATTTGATATTTTTGTTAGAGACAAGATTGAATTATTGTTAGAGATTAAATTGAATCTCTTCAAATCCGCGGTTAATAGCTAATGCACCAGAGCTTCTAAAAGTTGGTAAAAGATTTATGGGTCGATAGCTTAAGGGATCATTTGGAGGTTTCTTGGGTTTTAAAATTGGGATAAGAATTAATCGTCTCCAGGCATTTGGAAAATAATTAGTGCGAAGGCATGCATTAAAGATAGCCGTATGTATTTCCTAGAGAAAGCGCCGGGGTATTGCATGTCTCAGTCGTTAGGGCTCGAGTGATTCTCCATAGGTTCATGTTATTGGGGGAGAGAAGGGTTAATTTGTTTTGGAAACATTTATTTTTGTAATCGTTCATTACTCTATGCAAGCGGTTGGTTAAATGATTTAACTGCGTTTTAAGGTGAGGGAGGCGGTAGATTTGCCATAGTTTCCTTGCTGCTCTTTTTTCGGGTAACAGTTTATTAATTTCGGTTAGAATATTTGGTTGTATATATCCACATCGCTTAGGGCGTTTGTACGAGGCGTGGGCTATTGTTTCTTTCTGGGTCTCCGTAAGCTCTTGTACTGTACAGCTGTGTCAATTTCTGTTTTGGAGTTGGAGAAATGAATGATATGGTCTTATTCGTTCATAAGCTGTTCAAAACTATTCCATTTAATTTTATTATATTTATTTCTAATAGGTATGTAGATTATTGACGCTTTGAAGGATATTAGTACCGGGCAGTGATCAGAGTTTGACTCTGGTATTGGTAATTGAAAAATTGGGAACTTAAAAGATTTATTCACTATGATATCTAAACTATCTGGAGGGATTTTGTGATTATATGGATAGTGTGTTGGTTCTAATGGAGCTTCTACGGTAATATTTTTATTGCAAAAGTTGAGTACATTCAATTCATTCTGCGTAGTAGTTCTGCAACCTCATTCCACATGCTTTGAGTTAAAGTCCCCAATTTCTAAAATGGGAGTGGGGGTCTCAAACAGCATTTTTAGGTACGAGGATTTTAGTGGTATATTGAGGGGGTTTGTACATAGCAAAGAGGGTTATGGGACGTCCGGAGGATTGTGGTAGAGAGGTAGCAGTGTTTTCTAAACCAGGAGTAATGCAAAGGAGGCAATGGGTTTTGTTTTACATTTTTTTGAACTATTATTAGTACTTCCCCAGAAGCTATTTTGGAAGGACGATCACTTCGGTAGACTGTGTAACCCATGATTTTGAATTTTTCGTCTGCTGTTAGGTGGGTTTCAGATATTACGGCAACGTCTATATTGCAATTATGAAGCAAAAACTCAAGGAATATTTTCTTAGTGGATATGCCGTTTGCATCCAGTTAAGTAGGTTTAGATTATTGTAGTTATTTTTGTCCATTTTGAAGTGGTTGTGAAAATAGTAATATGATAAAAGTATTTGTCTTAGCTAGTACTGCTTCTACGATGTTGTCGATCAATTTCGAGACAAATTCATTGGAGGGGTTTGTTAGAGGTTGTGAGGGAGGAGGGGGTAGTGCAAGATTTTGTGGGTTGGTCTTAGCATATTGAACATAAGAAGGTCGATTGTTCCTTGCTGATAAAGGAGGGAAGTGTTTGCTGTTTATATTGATGTTCTGTGAAGGTGAAGTAGCATTCGAGGGTTTGTTGGGATTAACGATAACAGGAAATGGGGAGTTGTTGTTGTTATTGTTGTTTGAATTGGATTTGCAATTCGCTGTCTTCTACTAAAATAATTTTGTTTCACTAAGAAATGAGGACAGTTGCTGTAGTTGGCCGGATGAAGCCCGTTACAATTTGCACAGATCGCAGATACGTTTTCCTTAAGAGTACTTTGGCATAAGGTATGAGAACTACCACACTTTAAACAACGACAAGGTATTTTACAATAGTTCCTAGTATGGCCATAGTCGTCAATTTTTGCATTGAACAATTGTTTGATTTCTTCTACGTAGTTCTATTTTGATTGAGCAATTCAAAAGATATTTAAGTTCAAATATTTTGGTGAGTACTTCATTATTTGGTACTTCTACGGTACGCAGGGGCATTCTAAGACATTATATCTATTTGAGACTGCAATCGGTAGGGATGTAATAGAATTTTCAAACCTTGCATTGTAGACGTGGGGTTTAGAAATCCCGTCTTCGGTCTCGTTGTTTTCCATTCTTCTTTTTTGGCCTGTTGCGGAGTTAAGTCCTAGAAGTGATTCGGCTGCTAGGTTGGTTGAGGTCGACGGAGAAGCGCCGCTATCATCCTCGTGTTGCGGGCTAAGATTGTTAACATACCTGCTGCTACTGCTTGCCCCAGGTCGGGGCAAGCGGATTGGTAATTGTTGGCAATGTTAGTTGTGTAGTTTTTCTGCAGTTTCGAATTCTTTTTAAAATATTAGACACTCGATTAAATAATGTTAACACGAAATAGGACGCATAAGCGCGGCACTGCGATCTGAACTGGTCAAGATAATTGCTAGATGATATTAGTGAATGAAAACTTAGCTTCGCATAAGATACGAGATCACTTAGGATAAGCTCATGTAACTGACTGCACGGAAGTGAACAGCGGACGATGCTCACTCCTCGACAGCTGGTGAGCGAGTGGACCATTAAACTCGACACTGTGTACCTGCCCTAATGGCTTGCCACCCCGCCGCTCACACTCATGCTACCGATCTGTTGAATGGATTTTGTGAGTCACTTACTGGAGAGTTATTGAAAGTGCTATTAATTGAGCATTTTTATTTGTATTCTTATTATCTTAAAATTTTTGAATTCCATACATAATTCCAATAAAAATGAACCCAAACACGATGTATTTATGACATAACTGAGTATTAAGCTTCTGTTTTTTACTTATTTACGTAACATATAGAAAGTATTATAATCGTAAAAACCATTCAGCGAAATTTTAACGGAAGTCCTTGAAGTAATAAGACATTTAAGGAATGAAGTAATAAGACATTTTTGAAACAGCAGCTTTGGTCATTCGTCTGAATGTCAGAAATGAAACGGGTAGCCGCTAAGAAAGCTTTGATTGAACTTCGATTTTCGGTCAAAACATTTTTATCGCTCATGAAAGTTTTTCACACATCTTCATAATAAGGGTGTTTTTTCATAAATTGCAGATTTTATGATTGGATTTCTGTTAGTAAGATACAGACGGATGTAGACTACTGGAGCGCGATTTTCCACATGATTTCTGAGGTCGATACATATAAAATTAAGAAATATAAGAACAAAAGAAATGCAGAACATTATGCCACTGATGTTTGGAAGCTTTGAATTCCAGAATTCTCAAGCAATTCTCTGAATAGTAGATTTAATTTTTCCAAATAGTCACTGTAGGTTTTTAAAAGTAAAAATATCCTAATATGTTTCATAATTTGTTGATGTCAACTATTTTGAATAACTTATGTAAGGTGTTTCTCTAATGTTATTATAAATTCATTCACATCGAAATAAACAGAATTGCTACGAATAAATAACATTGTCACCATTTTGAGGTCCACGCGTAATCACTACTGCCTCATTCATTTTCGACACTGTCGGCAACTGATGCAAAAATGAGTCACAAAATTTCATTATTTTAGCAGCAGTTGTACAACTTTTATATAAAAAAAATTACCAGGGAAACAAGAAGTGAGGGGAATAACAATACTACAGGCTCAAATTTTTCAACAATTGACAATTAACTTTCAATTAAATTCAACTCAACAATTAACAGAAATAAATGTTGTATTCATCCTAGGATTTTTTATCAATATCATCGCGCTCTTGAGTCATTTCCCTTCTTCTGGAGAAAAATTTGTTGGAAAGTATTATATAGTATTTCGGTACAAGAATGTTTCGTTCTAAAACTGTACTGTTTTCAAGATATAGCCGAAAACGATAAAAAATCATTGATATAGAAAAAACTTATATTTTCCTTGATTTGCTTCTTTTCGTCATCTAATTACTGGACTAGTGGTAAAATATGTATTTGATGCCAGTAAGGTTGTGTTTGGTATCATTTTTCATCGTTTTTGGCGTAGATTTCAATTATTCTAAAACAACAACACAATTTTTATTTAAAAAATATTTTTAGTGGCAAAGCCAACTCTGTGAAATAGCTGCCCACCAGCCCCATTGCCTGGGCGAGGGGCACAGGTAGACCCGCGTAGACCTAATCCTTATGGAAGTGTGAAGTTTAATGGTGATATTATCCTTTTACCTGGAGACCTGTCGAGTTTAAGTACCTCCGATTTTTTTTCTGTAGGCAAGGAAGACTCTTTCCTAAGGACGTCATCTATTAAAATAATAAGTCTTGAATTTAGTGTTATTTTAATGATTACGATTTATAACCACGAAACGAATAATAATAAATAAACCAAAATATAAACAATATTTTCAGAATTATCTATAATTTGATAACGTTCTTCTGAAATAACTTTTTTTTTGTGTGTTTAAATAAATACAAATTTGTTGGTATTCTGTTAATATTATAAAATGTACCGAACCGAATTATATGTAATATTATTCTTATCTTAGGGGTTTGCTGACATGTTAAATCCGCTTCTGCATTAGGGCCCTTGTTCAGAATTGATGGGATAGTTCCTTGCTTACTACCGGAGAGTACATTAGTTTACCCCCCAGGGGACTTACATCTAGTAAGTACGTGTTTGGCGAACACGGGGCCCCGAGCCGAGTCTGGCATTGCTTCCACTTACTTGTGCCATGCTCCTTCCTTTATCTATACTGACCTCCCTTGGTCACCTCTTGTTCTTTTCGATCCCGACGCTATTAGGGCTAGGGTATCTTTCATTTTCCTCCTTCCTCTTCTTTTTTTT
>NNCF01128393.1:382193-461955 GCA_002313205.1 Laupala kohalensis
TTCGGCGAGTCCCACACGCGGGGAGAGTCATGTTGGCTCTCCCTAGTGCGTAACTGCATTTTCCCTACCTGTACAAGTTTTAAGGGCTCTAATGACCTCGCTGTTGACGAGCCCTAAAGCCCCACAAAAAAAAATACATTAGTTTATTGTCCTCCACGTGGTCATACGCAGTTTGTAACTACGTTTTTTTGACAATAAATTACTTTGAGAGTTCAGAGGGCTTCCCTTCAAAACATTAGAAAATACATTTTTAGTACCAGACAAATTACGAAGGTATGCAGACATAAGAAATAATCAGCATTACTAAGAGTTTATTGCAAAAGAATAAAAAAGTAACGAAATTTCTATAAAATGGTCACATGGAAAGATGCTTTATTCGTGCTCTATTCGCGATTTTGAAAAGGTCATATCTCAACTGTTGCAACTTTTCCAATATCTGTAATATTTAAATATGCATAACTCTTTGCTCCCTGAATACAAAAGGCTCAAATATGTTTCTTTGATTTGAGAAAATTTAACTTAAGAAAAAATCATGAACGGAAACGCACTGTTGTTGTATTTTAGTCACAGTAAATGACTTTATTGTCTTCAACGGGGACATAGGTAGTTTGTAACAGCTCTTTTGGCAATAAATTATTTATATATTGATTCATTTATTGTCAGTGTAATGGCGTGATGTTGGTACAGAGCTTGTACTCAACGTAGCGAACTCTTGTACTTCGCCATCGTCCATAAGAGTAATAATATTTGTACCTTGCGTTATGTTGGCGGGACATTCGTTTTTATGACTACTATTAATTTATTCGGATTTATTTATTTATTTATTCGGATATTACTTGAATTGGGAGTCGCCAATTTGCGTTGGGCAGCCATATTGCATAATTTTCGGCAATGGTATAGTTTTCAGACCGTTCGGTACTGGGGGTCGCGCCGGAGTCGCCTGCCAGTGGTATCATGTGTGTTATAGCTTATGCAGCGACCGCAATATTTAAGCTGTGCTTATGAATAGTAGCTTGATTAAATGCTTTGGTTACAAAACTTTTTTGAAGTAACATACTTATAGTACAGTTTCACAAAAAATGAAAGAAACCAGACACTTAAAATTAAAGTGAGGAGTATCCAAAAACTTGAAAAACAAATACCAAATAAAACATCAACATTAAGGAAAAGGATAACAATGTTACAAAGGCAATTCACCCTGTCATTCAAATTAATTTACGCTGTGTTTTCATGCCTCGACTTTTTAATCATTTGTAATTTCATGAGATTTGTACCTCCATATAAGGTAGCAATTATCGCATACGTGGGAAGTTTTCTTGAATGTTTGGGTTATATTGTAAATTTATGTTTTTTTTGTGATTGCTTATCTGAGTACTTTGTTAAGCATTTATCACGACTTACTCAAATTCTAGAAGAACTCGTGGGAGTGTGGTTCTTAAGTTTAGTGCACTATTTCTGTATTTTCATTTACTTACAGCAAAATTATTTATTAGTCAATAAAAAAAATTACGAAATATTAACAATTTTGAAACATAAATAAAATAGGTCACATATCACATGCAAAATATTAGGCTCTTTTTTTCGATGTACATTATTACTTAAAATGAACTGTTTTGGAATTTAAAATCATATTATATATTATAATAATGCTTTCATTAATGTACTAGAAACATTATTACGTCATTATTTTAGGGCAGTACTTAGTTGCTAAAGAAATGTTTTTAGCTTAGACTTCGTATGTTTAATTTAAATTTTTACGTTTAAACTCTTCCTTTGTAGAGAAGCGTAGACGAACCATATTTCAAAAAGGAAGCTTGCGACACTCCGAATTTTTATATCATCATGAATTTCACATGTAGCCTCAACAGCGAAAATGATCACGAACCGCAACTGGCGATTTCAAGTATTATCATCGGTTATTTGTCACCTCCCCGCTCCTGGCCAAGGCGGGTAGTTGTGACGGCCTGAGAGGAAAGAGCAGGGTCATCGTGGTGTCCTGACGCGACATTCAGAAAGGAAATATACTGCTGTGCGTGAAAACAGGAAGAGTGCAAGTAGAATATAGAACAGATGTTGCTGAATCAGAAAATAGACGAGAAAACAGCGTGTTGGCATTGGAGGGCGCGGAGCGCTTGGAAAAGGGGGATCCTCTTCTTCAGAAGCAGTTCTGGTGAAGGCATTTAACCTTGAAAGATGTCTATAATAACAAGAGAAAAAGTTTTCGAAATGAGGTAGTTATATCGTGCTTTGTAATCATAATAATGGATGCAACTTATATGATAATGGCCTTACATAACGTTTGATGATTCCGTTATCTAAAACATCCGGGAAAAGGAATAGAAAAGTTAACTTTTATTCATTGACGAAAGAAAACTGAAAGAGTATATGTGTAATCTGTATTATTATTTACGAAGTGAGGCAGTTATTTTAGTTCTGTCTCTCTATAACTATATCCTAGAGACGAAGCATTTTCACTATTACAGTGAGAGAGAGAGAGAGAGAGATCGTTATATAGAGAGAATCCAAAATTTGATGTAATACGTTCAAAATTAAATTAATACCATAAACTCACGCAACAAATATTTATTACATAAAATAGAACAATTTTCTACTTACATTAATTTTTTTAAAAAAGCTGTTTTATATTTTCTGCAGTATCTTCTGCTATATTTCCCTTACTACATCCTACAATTTTTCTACTCTTATTTACATTAATGGAAGATGTCCATCATCTCAGATTGCATCCTGTTCCCCTTCCAAAGCACTGACCTGACATTGTCCTGAATCCTCAAAGAACTGAAGCGACTTAAGCTTGACATGAAACGACTTGAACGACTAAAATTCCATCGATATAACGAGAGAGCAATATCGGTATAGAAAAAGAATAAATTCATTTCTGATATGGCAAACCGAGCATCTCTCGTTCTTGCATCGTTATGGAGAGGTTATCATCATAGGGAGAGTCGTTATAAAGAGAGACTTCTGTACGTTCAGTAGCGGATGTTACTTCAGGTAACGGACCTTAATAGGACGGAAATGTTAAAAGATCAATTAATCAACTTCAAGTGTACTCTATTGTATTCCTAGATTCCTAAGAAAATGATTAATTATTATCAAAATAGTACTCTAACACTTAAGTTATCTGATAGGGAAAATTATACAAAATGATAAAAGTGGTATATTCATCATATTCTTCATTCATCATATGTTTCCTTGTATTTTACTTGTATTATCTTATCATAAGGATATGAACATAAGTTTTATGAGTGAATGGCACATGAATGAGATCAAACGTTTTGACACCATGCTTATCTACACATATACATCTCCATTACCCTAAATTCTTTTGAAGCGCTGATACTTAATACTTTACGCAATGTAACACGTAGTAAGTCTCGGACAAATTATCGACAGCTTTTAGAAACATCTTTCTAGTATTGAAAATTATTTTAGAACGATTTTATCTTAAATGTAGAACGAACGAGGAAGTGGTGGATTTGCCAGTTTGTTTTCTTGACCTTGGTATTCTCTAATGAAAGAAAGGGAAAGTCACGGTGTTCCACCAATATTTTGGAAGAGGAAGAGAAGCGAAGAACATAAAGATGAGTTGCGCTGTAAATCACAACCATTAGAGAAATGGACCTCAACCGACAGGCAAAGTGAGTGCTTTGTTCTGTTCGGAGTATCTCCCGCCATTGAAGGAAGGGCAAAATAGCGACAAAGCCGTCGTTCCCGCCATGGCAGAGCCAGTAGTAAAAGAATTGACTCGCTTGTTTTTAAGAAGACTAAACAAACAATACATCATCGCAGAAAAGAAAAATTGCAAAAAATATTGTTCTTATTTATGCAAAATATATACAAATATAAACGTTATAATAAAAATAAAGAATTCCGTGAATAATAAAGGTAGATAGCGAAACAATTATTTGAAGTATCTTCTTCTCATTCATTTAGGCAATACTAAAAATTAGGAAGAGCAAATAACTAGTTAAGTGGAGTACTGAGATTTCTATCAAGTTACAATTTAATTTATGAGAAATCGGACTTAATTGTTAATTATAAATAAATTTTATTGTCAAAATGCAGTTGCAAACTGTATATGACCACGTGGGGGATAATAAACTAAGTTACTGTTAAGTCGCGCAGGTAGTATTTATTGAATATAATGCTGTTACACCATTCTCTACTTTTAAAAATGTCGTGCGTACGTTATTTCGTCTTGTATAAAGTGCACATATACACTGCACATCCTGTACCCCAACATTTTTTGCAAGTAACCATGGCAATTAATCTGAATATGGCACCATTCTTGGTGAAATTGCCTTCTTTACAAAATTATTTTTATTGCCATTTTATTCGTGTGATGCGATAAGTTTTGGAAATTAAATTTATTCTGCTTAAAATTGTTCAATTTTATTTACTATAAATCGTGAAACATCTAAACTTCTTCATAGTTACAGATACCTCAGTGTTGAAATAGGTTCCTAGATGGGAGTTGGAAGGAGGTCCTATCCTTTGCTGACAGCGTTGATCCAGTGAAATACCACTCCTTAGATAAAATTACAGGTTAGCATGAGGCATAAGTACGATCCGGCATTGAGAGTTTATTGTGATGTTAATTGCCATTTTCGCTACATAGTTTCGGTACTCTATTGTTTATTGGAATAACACTCCCGATTTCACATATGGGGACAGACAAAATATTATTATTTCAGGATGTCTAAGCACTCTCTTTCTTTCAAAATGCACTCCACCTCCTCCTCTTCCTTTTCTTCTTCTCGACCATTTTCCAGGTTAAAAACATTGCACCAATTAAGAATAAACATCATTCTGTTTGTAATTCATTGTAAAAAAAAATATTTTTGGTGTGTTATTCATTGCACATCTACAAAATTATTAATTATTTATTTTAGCAAAATCAAAGAATAACATCTTATTCGTTTTGCATTGCACACTAAACAAGAGTACTTGTTATTCTTTTCGCAAAGTGGCACAAAAACAATATTTATTTTCAAGGGACCTCAAATAAAAGAATACATTTTCTTCGTTGTGTCGAGGTTAAGAAATTGCGGAAGTTTACCAACAGCACACTTTGGGGATTGTTGAGGGATAGTTTGACCTTGGAATTTCTATACCTGTGGTTAATCATTAGCTCCGACTCGTATCTATCATTTAAGATCCTGTGTTATCTTCAATTTCTGATCCAGTTCCTATGAAAAATAAACTTATTCCTCCGTTGTTGCGTCAATTGCTACTCGAGACAAGTATCGCAGATCCCGCCTACACGAGGGTGTCACTTTTTCATGACCTCAAAAACCGTCATTAATGATCATGAAGCAATCAGAATAAGACATGAATTCCACAATTTTTCAGAAGAGTATGTGTGTGAGAAAATTTCTATTCATACCAAAATAAAATTTCACGAATACACTCATTAGATTTCTATAATGATAACATAAAAACAATACAACTTAGGCCATCTTCTTTCTTCTGCAAAGTACTACATTTTAGTTATTATCATGGTTTAAAATTCAGTTTGAATTTTCAATCTGTGATTTGCACTTACAACCTCCTTCAATTAAACACTATTGATTTTACATAGATTCAGTAACTAAAATTTCTTTTTTTCAGATTTCTTCTAAATATTAGTCACTTGGTTGCAGTTTCATTCACTTGCAAAACAAAGTAGTGCCAAAACCATCAACAGGCTTCGCAATGGCATCTAGACGATACGGAAGCTTAACCATCGAACTTAGCAAATGCTGGTAGTCATTGTCGGTTTCCGTCTACAGCTGTTCGACAATGCCAAATCGAATTGCACTTGATCCGAGTTGGCAATATTCTTAGTCAAGGAATAAAGAATGATGAATCATTCTTTACTTATTGCTTATTCATTAATTATATGAATCATTCATTATTTAACGTTGTGAGAAAAATGAATCATAAGGTCGTTCCTTTATGTTGCTGGAATTAATAACAATTATTCTTCGTTTTGTGGCCAAAACAATAACAAATAGAAAGATGTTGTTTTATGGGAAATTAATAACAAATAAAAATTAATTCTTTTATTTGACTTATATGAATAACGAAAACAATTTTTTTATTTGACCTTCAACAAATGAAGAAAGTTATTTGTTGCCAGTTATTTTGATTTGATTTGCAATGAGTGATTAATAGCCTAACCAGTTATTCTTTTATTGCACTGTAATAAACAAAAACTAAAACGTTTTCTTTAATTTCAGTGTTTTTATACTTGGTACAGTAAACAATACATTAAGCTATTTCTTTTGTGTTGCAAGGTATAGCTAATTGGAACGCGAATGGTGGATTTACTGATACTCGAGTATGATGAGTCAATTATTTACATCAAAGTCTCTCCAATAGAGTTAACATTTACCCCTTGTTAACAATTACCTCGCCTGACCCTATTACGAGGACAGCGAAAATAACAGGTAATATAACAGTTTGAGCAGAAAATTGTTACTTTTGAAATTTGTGAAGTAATATCCCGATATTAACTATAGTTATAATATAAATAATATCCACTAGGAACGCTTACACACATAAATGTAAGTGATAAATAAAAGTGGGAGTGTTTTTAACGATGAATCGGAAGGAGCGGTGTGTGTGCCAAACGCAAGGCTGTTGGCGCTCTCTCGTGTGAAGCTGATATAAATTGATCACAGGGACATAAAAAACAGTGAAAACACTCTTCAGGTTATCGCTTCTTGGACTTCAGGCTAAGGTCAAAGTGTCGCATATTTTTTTACACGCGTAATATCTTATACAAATCCAAATCAGTATTTTAAGCTGATTTTCTGAAGTCCAGAATAATTGTGATTTTTTCCTGGCTCTCTAGTGGTTGTTGCAATATTTCAATACACCAGTAGTGGTATATCCAGGTTATTATAAAACCGCAGTTTATAAGTAAAGGAATAATTATACAGGAATGCAGGGAAAATGAATTTTAACTTATACCTTCTGAGTTATATTTATCGTATGGGAGACCCGTGATGCAAGAGCGTACCCTGGTTTTTGATAGGGAGAGGGTGTGGAGGGACAAGGTCTTGATGCATTACGAGGCAAAGTATATACTTCATCTCATCACTGTAATAAGAGCACTGCAACATGACACAAGTCCAGGGTTGCTCAGAATAAAAATAAATCATTCCTTTGAATAAAAAAAAGAGCGTATAAAAAAAAATTTCATTATATCACGTAGCAAAAATAACGAATAAGAATGTATTTTTTTATTTGATGAACCTTGATTGACGAATAAAAAGTTATTCTTTTATTTTGAGAAAATAAATAACGATTACAAAGTTATTCTTCTATTCAACTCACATTGAATGACGAAAAGAAAGTTATTCTTTTAATCAATCAACTTGAATGACGAATAGAAAGTTATTCTTTTATTTGACAAAATTACTTAATAACGAATAAAAAGTTACTCTTGCTTGACGTACAATGAATAATAAGTTATTCTCTCATAGTACTGCCGTTGAGAATGAATTATTTTTAGTAATGCAATACAAAACGTTTCCTTTTTCTGGTTTATTTTTTTTCTTGGTACAATAAGTATCAAATAAATCTGCACTTCTTTGTGTTGCAAAGAATACATTCATCGGGTGAGAATGGTGGTCATTCTGACTAAGGAGTGTTCAATTCTTTTCAATCACTAGTTTTTTCTTGATTAGTCATTCATCGAAGAAATAGTATATTTTCGAATTGAAAGCCTGGAATATGCAGAGAATATGCAGAGAGGAAACAATTAAGTAATTTGTAAATTAAGTATTTAGTAAAGAAGTTAATTCGAAAACGTTTTAATGTATCCTTTATAATAAGAATTCAATTTTTTGAACTTCATTACACATAAATAAGCTAAAAAGTAAAAGAAGTCCATTTGATCCCTAATTGTACAATGAAGAAAATTTCTTACCTTTACTTAAAGAACGCATTTCAAAATTAAGAAGGTAAGTTTCTCCCTTATTTATGTAAGATATTTTTCAATTACAGCTGACGTATCGTCATGCTCTACCCTGCTTTATTTCACCTTTTACCTCGCAAGTGGTTTTTTGTATATTCTTTGGGCTCATTTTAATATAAACCTTAGGAAGAGGGGGAGGGAATCTCCCATTATTTTATTTATGATAAATATTCATCTGAACATTGATAATAATCTATATTATGCACTACTATCTAATAAATAAATAAATAAATAAATTTATTGTCAAAAAAACAGTACAAACTGCGTATGACCACGTGGAGGAAAAAATACTAATTTACTCTCCGGAAGCAAGCAAGGGACCATCCCATCAATTCCGATCAAGGGCCCTAAGACAGAGGCGGATTCAAAAATTTCAGCAAAAGTTCCTAGATAAGATAAAAAGTTAGCTGCGAGTTATAATACTAATAGAATGTCAATATGTTTGTAATTTTAAGCAAAAAATTACATGTAAGAGTTATTATCGAACTATAGATTATTTTGAGTATAGTGTTTAAAAATCATAAGAATTGAAATAACACTAAATTCACGATTTATTGTTACAATAAACACGCCCCTAGACAAAGCCTAGAGAACCTGTATAATAAATCCGCCTCTACCCGAAGGAAAAACGGAGAAAAACCCGGGCCAGGATGGGGCTACAGAATTTATGTACACAACCGTGCCAAAGTTGAGTACACATAAAACTAAATTAATATGAGCCATAAGACAACACAATCATGCAAGAAAATAGTTTTTGAAATTGTTATAAGTTGTTTAAAAAGTACTACAGCAATGGCGTGATAAAGTACAAGACGGATTTAACTTTTATTAAAATCAATAAATTCTTTTACAGTGTAGAAGCACTGGTGCAGGAGGTGGTTTTTAACCGCTGATTTGAACAGATTCAATTTCATAATACCATTTATATTCTTGGGCAGGGAATTATATAGAACGATTCCCGAATGATAAGGTCCTTTTTGGCAGAGAGTGGTTGACACTCTAGGGCGATGAATATTACTACTATTGCGTGTATAGTGTTCGTGAACGAGACTGTTTCGTATAAAGAAAGGGTGGCACTTCAGTAATTCGGTCTTAACAAACACGACTGTTTCATAAATATAAATGAAGGGAAGTGTTAAGATATTTAGTTCCTTGAATAAAGGTTTACAAGAGTTTCGGGGGTGAGATTTACAAATTATCCGAACTATCCTCTTCTGAATTCTGAAAGTTTGAATACTCTGACCGGAATTACCCCAGAAGGTAATGCCGTAACGTAAATGGGAGTAAACGTTTGCAAAATATACGCAACGGGAAATACGTGGACTAACTGCGTTAACTAAGATTCGGAATGCGTAACACAATTTGCTTAATTGGGAATTAAGATTGTCAATGTGACAATTCCATTTGAGGTTGTCTTGAATATGGAGACCTAAGAATTTTGTATTTGTAACAGTTTTTAATTGTGTTCCGTTTAAAGAAAGAGAAACCTGGGGTAAAGATTTTGTGATACTATTGTGAAATGACATAGACACTGTTTTGTCAGTGTTTACAATGAGACGATTTGCATGGAACCAAGTCGAAAGGTTAGACAAAACTTTTTGAGCATTGGCGTGTTTACATAGTAAATTAGTGTCATCAGCAAAAAGAACCATTTTGCAATCTGATGTGGATGATGACATGTCGTTCACATACAATAAAAAGAGTATAGGGCCGAGAATTGAACCTTGGGGTACTCCGCAAGTAAGTGGCTTTATTTCTGAAAGACAATGCTGAAGTATTTTATTTTTAGTATAGGATATTTCTACCTGTTGATATCTATCCTTTAAATAAGAAGTTAGCCATTGATGTGGAAGTCCACGAATGCCTAAGGAATGCAATTTTGAAAGGAGAATTTTTGTAACGATATTTGTAACGATCGGAATTATTAAGTTAGGTATACATATCGGTGAAGATTAGGGTAGTGTTCAAGGAGAGCCCGTGGATGGCACTGATTATAAACTATACAGAAGTGAAAGTACCGGTTCTTGATAAATACATCCTCATTATAGGGTAATATAATTCTGTTCTGGGGAATATGTATTGCCAATATTTTACGGATATAAAGGTAAGCATGGATATAATTAAGAAAATCGTGAAAGAAATGAAGAGGAAAAACGAGGTGACTTGTATGGTATGTATCAATTACGAATGTGTGATAGGGTGACGAATAAACGTGGAGGGGCACTGGAAAAAGAAATATAGGACTGTTTTGCTGCTAAAAGATATACCATACATAGTCACTTAATAAATCTGTTATATTCTTGATAATAACGAATAAATGATGTATTTTCCTATCTGCAGTGCGTTCGCTGACCTCCTAAATATTTTATCATTATCATACCTTTCATTTCAGTTTACCAAAAGTGTATTCTCCGTTTGGTGCATTTACACTGCTTAATATTATTCAAGTTTCTTGCAATAGTAAAGTAATGTGTAAGTGTAGCAGACAGAAATTATTTTTCTGCGTCTATACCAAACGTTCAAGGGAAATACCGCTAATGGGAATGTAATGCACACTAATTGTACTTTACCTACAGAAAATTTAAGCAAAATCGTTGGAACCGTTTTTGAGAAACATTCAAAAGAGTACTTTGACCTAATGATTATTTGTCATTAAACTAAACTTTTCTATTTTTTATTTCCACGTGTTAATTTGAAAATAAACATATGAATCTAATAGAAATGATTCTTTTGCAAACATTTCAGAAAGATCGTAAATTACATTTCGATATTTCTGTACTATTCGAATGAGTATAAATAGTATTTTTCAATTAGATTTTGTCGTCTGTAGAAATGATTTTTCATTATTAATAGTCTGGATTACTTCTTTATACGAGTATTTATACTTGGTAGAATGTTTCATATGCCAAGACTGATTAGAAAATCCATATATTCGTCAAGTAGGGCATTAGGGATGTAATATTTTCTGAACAGGTCTTTCTAATGTTCTAATTCGTTTCTTATTTGAAATGCATATTTTGCATTTTATGCTTTCTATGCAATTTCCAGTAAACGAATCTTTTACATTGAAGGAGAAAATTTAGAGAAAAAAATCGAAATGATTTTGTTATTTCTAAACATGTACTACTTTATTTCTTTATGAAGCATCTTTTATAAAGTTAAAACAGTTTTTGTACTTAATAAACAGAGGAAAAAGAAGGAACCTATCTTTTCGTGAATACTAATTCAGTTTTTCTCATAATTAGTGCTCACAGGATGCCAGATGATATTGTGAAAAACATTAAAATGTGGAAGTATTAATATCTTACTATCTGTCAAATTCCCATCCCTATAAATTAATCCATGAATTTTTAAATATTTTTTCACCAACATGCAAATAATTTAATGAACCTACGTCTAAACGCACGGAAAGAATTTAAATTAGAAAAAAATAGGGGTGATTCAGTCTCATAATCTGTTCAAGCATATCAAGTTCTCAAATTCTTTCCGTTTGAAGATGAAAAACTAGTTATTTTCTAGAAAATTTTAGCTCCGATTTAATTTAATCGATTCGTTTAGGTCTGCAAATTATTTTAACCTTGGGCGTGAGCAGTAATATTGGGTTAACCATACGTTTTGCATTACTACCATACTGACGGTCAAAACGTACGAAATTTGTCCAGGACGCCTTCCCCCGAATTTTGCCATTTCAAGTACTTGCACGTGTTGCATGTACCTCATACCGACATACGGAACATTAAGGAATAAAAAGGGAGTTATCAAGACAATAATTATAATAACAACAAACATATCGATTTAAACTATTCTTTGAAGTATTGTATTATAATATCGGGGGATCGAGCTACGCTCGGATTTATTCATTATAAAAATAATTAAAAGTAAATTTTTAATAAATGAATTTATAGACATTTTTCATAACTAATTTAATAAGTTATTTTATTTGTTGATTTAATGAAATTTATGTTCAAATATATTAAAAAACAAAACTTTTTATATTTCCTCTAACTTTTTGCATTATTTTACTGGAGGATAGAGCAACGCTCGCATTTAGTCAATATAAGAATATTTTCAATACTTTTATTTTTTAATAAGAGGATTCCCATTTTATCAATGAATTATTATTTCTTATAATACAGATGACTATCCAGGTATCACAGAGTAGCGTCCGCGCTATTATGAAATGTGTCATTTGATGTGGTCCGCGAGTCAGCACGAGGGGTTATAAGCAAATTAATCAGTTGCTATCTCCGGAAATTTCAAATAACGCCGGATGTGGTGTCATTCAACATAATCAGGGCGACCCGAACCATTAGACTTAAAGACATATCTCTTAAAAAAAAGTGCTGCAATCCACAATAAATTTGTCGTATTCCCTATTGTTCACATTTGTGATGTATAATCTTAACTGCAATTTGTTTTACAATTACTCAACATTACTCAACAAATTTGACAAATGTTATACCGTGAGTATTTGTTAGAATTCATTTCCATTTCATAGATCTCGTACACTCAAATTGGACAATTCTTTACTTTAACTTGATTTAGACTCGTTTCCGCTCCAATAATTTTTTTTTACCATTTTCGGAGTACCCATGTTCTGTACTCATTCAATAAATACTAGATAGATTCAAATTTTAGACTTGTGTAAGAGCTATACTCCCACTGGCTGATCCATTTTTCATCAGTATTTTTTGTCAGATAACTTTTCATTTACATCATACATAAAATGTAATTAGAGGCTTGCATTCCTAAATCGATTTCTGTAAATGCAATTCCGTCAAAATACTTTAAACAGGCCGCACGAAAAACGTTTGTACGTGTGACATAAAGGAAACAATTTACCAAACATAATTTCCATGTATCAATTGGTTCCTGACATAACATTGATCAACTATAATCTTCTTCTCGCAAAATTAAGGAACGATCAATTTCGTTCCGGCGTAAAATATCAGCTACATTTTAGCGATAAATTATTCCACAAACAAAAACACGGTACCTCTATAGGTTGTAAAGATATTAATGTGGATACTCACCTTAAGACTTAAACTGGAGTATCCACTGTTTCTCGGCAACGGCAAATAATTTTTCTATTCATTCGAATTGTAAAAAACACCGAAATGTAATTTACAATCTTTCTTAAATGTATAAATTAATATTTATATATATATATATAATATAACTCTGCCAACTTAGACTGATTCAACTGTCAAGCGTATTTAAATAAGTATAGTACGGGCCAGAGACGAATAGTGTAATCTATGTCATTTAAACTGAAATACTTCTGAAAGTGAGTTTTACGGGTGGTATATGGATTTCGACTGACGAAACTACAGAAACGTGTTTTCCAACGATCACCAATGTCCTTGAAAACCATATATTGTAAACCAAGTGGAGTATTGCGCGTGTCCATTATTTGTGGTAGACTTGATGCATGAAAACAAAAAGGTCAGGAAACTTTACTTTTTTTTAATGAAATTAAAATTTTGTTTTGTAGTCTAAGACAGAATTCTGCTAGTTAAATCTTAATTTCAGCTAGACATCTACGAAACTCGTGTTTTAACACGGTATTTGGATATTTTCACAGACTGTATTATTCATTAACCACGACATGAAATACTAAATTAAGTTATAAGAATTATTTAGTAATTCAGAATCTGCAATACAAAATTATACAATGTATATTATTCAAGAACCTATCGCCATAATTTTTGCATCTTAAAATCGTTGTATTAACGTTTATTTTCCAATGTCTTCAACGATGCTGAACGTGAGGAAGAATGAAAAATATTGTTGTTGGTCTCTTCTGCTTCCTTGTGACCTGTACTAAATCTTAGTTCTTTTCCATTCCTTTTGATATCTTTTCTAATACGTGTCAATTTTATGCAATTGGAGCTACCGCGCTTCAGAGTTTTCTACAGCTATTATTACTATATAATAAAACCGATCAATTTTTGAAACAGTGTGGGGAGGGGGGATGGTGATCTTTTCCTCAAAACTTTTATTAACAATGGGTTAATATATTCGATTGTAGTACAAAATTGTACGAAATTCAAAGACTCAGTTAGCTAGCTTTGTTTAATTTTCGAATCCGTGTTGGGGGAGAGGGAGCTCGCAACGTTTTCGTTATTATTTGTTATAAAGAATAGGTTAACATCATTTTCATTTGTTGCAAAAAGTTGTACAAAATTTAAAGGATAAGATAGCATTGTTCATTTTTTGAATTCGTGTTTGGGGGGATAGTGATATATTTCCCCAGCCCCCCGCCCCTTTCGATAACTAATGACCGCGACTTGTGCAAAATTCAAGTTTGCTTGTACAAAATTGCACAAAATCTGTACAAAATTCTTGTATCATACATTTTTTGATTCGCGTTAGGGGGTGGGGGGGGGCTGGGGACATGGACATGTACAGGAGGCCGTCACTTAATTTATTCTTTGTTTACTAAGTTCGTGTGGCCTTACAGATTACGTATTCATTTCTCTTTAACGATGATATCGATGTAACTTTCTACTAAATCAAACAATTAAGTATCTCGCAGTTTCTATACCGACACCAAGTTTTAAAAATCTTCCTTATCCCGAATATCCGCATGTCATTTGTTTGTCTGTTCTTCATTCCAAACACGATGTCATCGCGCCTCCAGCACACAGTGGTTCAGGATCCCCAAAAGCTGGTCACTTTGAAAATAAAATTAAGTTGTTAGATTTTATATTTTTAATGATGTGTCGGATTAAGTGATGTTTAAGAGATCAGAAAACAATTTTGGTTTTTAGATAGATGTGTTGGTGTGCATACAATTAATGGAAAATATGGCATTCGCGTAGCAAATTTGACGTGTTATTCATACATTCTTAATGTTTGCTCTTGAAAATCACAATTTGTAGGTGATTTCTTTATTATTCATATTTACGAGAAAGTTCTAAATAATTTTTTTAAAGAAAAGAAAATAATTCATCCATATTTAACAAGAATGTTTTTTTTATTGTCAGTGACATTATGTCACGAGTTGGAGAGACTTCTAGCAAGTATAGCATACGTGAAATTAAAACAGTTTTATATTAATTAATTATAACATTAATAATTGATAAATTGTTTAGATTGAATAATTTATATTAATTAAACAGTTGCCTGTTCATTCGAACTTAGATAAAACCGTTATCAATTCCTTCGCAAGGGTGCGTTCGTTGGTGCGCTCAGTGCGTCAGGCATTTTCTATTCTTTTCTTCACTTCTATAAGAAATCCCAGACTATTGTGATTTCAAGTATTTGTCATTCTGTTATGAACGAATTTTATTGTATGTGATGTCTTGCAGGAAAAAGAAAGAGTCACACAGCCACCCAGTTGCTCATTGACGAATAGAGATAAACAAGTATCCAATGCAGCAAATAGATACAAAACAGAGAGAGACAATATTCCTAAAAGAGTTGTGTAGTACCTTTAGAGAGGAATAATATGTTATCTTTTGTTCTCATTTCACCTTCTTATCTTAAGCCATTGTTGTATTACGAATGCGAAAAAGACTACACAAGTCTATGTTCCAGGCTCGGACTGACCCACCGTCCCACTGGCTCGCGGGCCGGTGCGCCCTCCCGTAAAGAGGACAAATGATGAAAAGTGTCAGAGGATGAAAAGTGCGCCCTCTCTTAAAAATTACAAATTCGAAACAGTAAAAACAATTACAATTAAAAATTTAAAATATAACAACGTAAAAATATATAATTGCACGATGAATGCGCTGATAAGAAAGTATGTGAGCATGAAGGCGTTATGAGCAGCGCTTCGACGCGCAAATACAACGTCGCATTCACGCTTTGTATACAGTCCAAAATATCGGAAGGCGCCTGGCTACCAACCTCACTGTCACCTCTTCTTCGTTCCGAGACGTCTTGACCCAGAGATGTTCGCTTACACATCATCTTCGACTCAACACTAACATTCTTATCCTTGGCGTCCGGAATGATTCACCCACTGGATAATTGTTATTGCAAATATTCTTTTTACAATGCAAGTAAATGACAAAAATTTAATTCAATTTTAGATTCCACACAAAATTTTAAGAAAAATTATACCAAACAACTTTTTTCAAGTAATCGCTGTTCTTATATTTTGTAAGGAGATGATTATACAACCGTTGGCAACATCAATATACAATGCTCGAAAATTATTATTTTTCTTACAATTTTGTGCAGAATCCGAAATTATACTATTTCTTGGCTTGCAAATACACGGTAAAAATATACTTTGCAATCATAATATCCAGTAAGTGAATCATTCCTGCCGCATAGGAAAACGATGTCTGTTTGAGCGAAAGGTGATGTATCAGGGAAAATCACTAAACCAAGACTTCTCGGAATGAGGAAGTGGTAACCATCAGGCGCTTTACGGTATTATACAGACTTGTAGGAAGAGATCAGGGAGCTTTAATTGCGCTACTAATCTGTCAAAGGATCCTTTTATTCTCTTTATGTTCTTATTATAATTCGTCTCGTTCGAATAAGATTGATTATTTTTTTTAAGTATAAAACACTGTGCCCTCAACAGGCGTATGGTGCATGTTGCTTAGAGAGTGAAGCAATAAGGATAAATAAAAAATAGATTTATTTAATGATTCCACAAATGTTTACTCTTAAAATTTACAAATAATTACCCTAAAATTATTGGTTTCTGATGTTAATCCCTAATTTAATGTCAATCGAATTCAACATTTTTATGAACGTATAGAGGCGTAATTACGACGTTGCGTACACACATTATACCGGAAGAAGGGCGCTTCAATGAAATACTATATTATCAAATTTCCTCTTCGCAAAATATTGCAATATGTAAATAAATAAATAAATAAATTTATTGTCAAAAAACAGTACAGACTGCGTATGACCACGTGGAGGGAAAAAAACTAATTTACTCTCCGGAAGCAAGCAAGGGACCATCCCATCAATTCCGATCATGTTTGGTCTATGTTAAGGAAAGTGACGAGGATTTTTTATTCATTGAATATTTAAACAATAGATTTACATCACGTGATAAAAATGTTGTTACTGCGAGTGCTGAGCAAAAATAATCGAAAGCATCTGACTGTTTGAGAAACTAAATTATGTCAAGAAGAAAGCAGTGGTGAACGATTCGAAGATCGTCCAAGTTCATTTCATGATGGAATACTCGAGAGACCCGGGATATTTCACTCATCCACGTTTCCAGCTTGTCTCTTCTTTCCCTCTGCTGGTGACGATATTCTGTCGTATCCCACACGCACTGTAAAAGTGCTGAGAGCGCAATTCTTCAAATAATAAATCGTTTTTGTTTCGACATATTGGACTCATGACTGAGGCAGAAACGATCAGTTCGTTGTCTGCAAGTGTTCTGTGCGGTACTATGCGTTTCGTTTATGTTCGTTAAAAGTTTTTTTCCTGTCATCGTTTAATTAGGACCAATATATTTTAAGGGTTGTTGAAGCTTCAATTCGCGTAGTTATAATGTTATTGTTCGCTTTGCTATCTGTTTTTTGTTGTTGTTTTATGCAGGACCGATTCATGATTATCTGGTGCGCCTCAGACAAAAACAAATTCATGCCTCTCTTATCAATACGTATAAACAAAATAGTTAACTAAGTATATGCCCGAAAATAAAACAATTAAATGTAAATAAATTTGAGCATTATGTTTTAAACAAAAGACGTCACGCCCTAACAAATGACTGTTTAATAATATTGTGAATTTAAAATAATTATTTTTATTTCACGAATAACGTTTATTATTTATTGGTACCTTGGTTTGAGTTTTGTTGGAAACTGAATATATGATTTTGAATTCATAATTTGTGACAAATTTCTACTAGCTGACTTCTCAATAACTAATTGTAGATATGTGGGTTATTATTTACTTTTGATTGCTGCCGAGGGCGTAGTACGAGACGGCTGTTGCCGTTATCACCTGACTGTGGAAGGGGGAAAGGGCAAAAGGATGAGAAGAGTTGACGTATTTACGAACTTAATGATCATGAGTGTGAGTGTTTAGAGTATCTCGTTCGTAAGGTTCATCCTAAGGTGGAGGGGATGAATGAATAGATCGGTGTGTGACCGCGAGCTACAGCTGGCAAGACGAGAGCAGTGAGCGGGCACTAGTAGTTGGTTAATTGTTGGTAAAAATACACGCATTTGGCGTGTCAGTTCAGATTACTAGTTTCTAAAGTTAATGTAAATATTAAATTAAGAATAATATTAAACGATAAGTATATATTCAGTGAATATTATTTGCACGTCCAGAAAATCCCAACCAACAATAATCCCACCCACTACAGATATAAAACCAAACTTGTGGTGCAAAACTTTTGCACATACTTTCTCATATACGTTTCTCCGTCTGCAGCATAGAGTGAGAAAAAAATCTGTAGTGAAAGGGCCATTTCTGGTGTGGTCGTCTTTCAGTGCTCTATTCATGCTCAAAGTCGTTAGGTGAACTTATTGCTGTCTTTTATTTGAAATTTGAAAGTAAAATAAATATTCAGAATATTATTTCAAAACATATAGCGACATATCAGTCTTATAAATATCGTAAAAGTGTTATGTAAATGTAATTTCGTTGTAGACAGAAATTGATGTATTTTCGTATCTGCAGTACGTTTGCTGACCTCCTGTGCATTTTATCATTATCATATCTTTCATTTCAGTTTGCGAAAAGTATATTCAACGTCTACTTGGTCCATTTACATTGCTAAATATTATTCAAGCTTCTTGAAACAGTAAAATAATGTGTAAATGTAGCAGACAGAAATTATTTTACTGCGTCTATAGCAAACTTTCAAGGGAAATACCGCTAATGGGAATGTAATGCATACTAATTGTACTTCACGTCCAGAAAATTTAAGCAAAATTGTTGGAGCCGTTTTTGAAAAACATTCAAAAGAGTACTTTGACCTTCATGTGAAGTACCCTTTGTTTTAAATTTAAAAAATGGAGCACGTGCATCGACAACAAGTAAATTCTACCGTAAATACGAAATGCGAATTAAATTGATTCATCCATTTACTCAGAATCGCTGCGCACAGACGGACGGACGGACGGACGGACGTTATGCCAAAAACCACTGTTTTAGAATCAGGGATCGCCGAAACGGATATTTCCGTCGAAATCTCGCTTTCGAATTTCTTCACGATTACAAAACTTTCTATATAACACGTATATGAAAAAGTAATAATATTATAATGAGTTCATTTACCTCTGTAATATTTTACTTGATACATAACATTTTAATGCATTTCGTATTGGGTATTTTGATTTAATTGCATGTCAAGTATAGGTTCTAATTCATAATACTAAAACGTGCTTCAAACATGATTATACATACTGATAATAAACATATAATAATTAATTATACCACATATTAAACTATAATTTAAATACCATAGATACTTGTGAATAATTCATACCATCTATGGCTTAGTGAGGTGACAGTACACAATACTTGATATTATACATTTGGGTTTGCACCCTTTTGGGAGACCCAGTCGAACCCTGCTATGTTCTTCTTGGAGAACACAGTTCTCGTCTTCTTCGAAGAAACCAGTCATCGGTTGGCAATTTTCACTTCTGTCCATATGCCGTGTGTGTCATCAATAAACAAAGAGGGATAAAAGGCCATCACAACTCATTCCTTGTGACTTGCGAGGGATGTTATGGTTATATTTGGTCATTCCTCTTCCGTTCCCCATTCATCAATGGGGGATATTGCTGCGTTTACCAACAGATTCCTGTTCCCTGTGGACTCCGTCCATTTCGAAGCCTGTCATCGACTGATCTGTTTTTAAATAATGTTTATGTACATACCATATATAATTATTTATTATTATAAATTATATGTATACATACATAGCATTATTTGTGCTAAACAAAAATACTTAAGCTAATATTTTTCCGGAAATATAATATTTTTAATCACGGAATCGTCTTTGCAGACGCCAAAATATACTAACTACGAAATAATATTTAAAAAAATGTTAAATAAGAATAATTGTGCAAAAATACCTTTTTGATCAATTTTATTGGGAGTAACTGCAATACATTACCATCAAACCATTCAAATAAATGTTTCATTCTTTAAACATTTTTGCAATACAAAAATATTTTCAGCAAATATTTTTGCCAAAATACAAATTTCGTTCATTTGTTTGTTGCTAGCAGCTGAGAAAACATAATTATTCATTATTTTAAAGCAATTTATAAAAATATTTCAAAATATAAGAAACTGCAAAAATTAAATTATGTTTTGCTGATATTCTTAGAAAACTCTTATGTTTTGCTGATATTCATTTGGTGACAACTCTGAGCATGGATTCATTTCCAACGACCTTACGAAGTGTAAGGTACTGAATTTTAATAAAATTTGATAACTTTTTCGTGCCATGGCCAGCTTTTTGGGATCCTATGCCACTAAGTAGTGGGAATCTGCAATATATTCACACACCCTCATATGTCAGATTGTGTCGCTGGTTTGTAAGAACAACTTAAATATCAATTAGTAATTCAAATAACGAATTTTATACCTCTGACCAGGGTAACTCGACTCGCTCGTCGTCCATCGTAAAAAATCTTATTACCTGCTACATCTTGGTAAATTTTGCTCATCACTTCACTTGCTGATCACTTTTCTGGGTATATTTTCTCAGACGTAAGTCACAAAGCACCATTTCGTATTTTGTCACAATACTCACCTAAAATGAAAATAGAAATAATGGTAAATATTTATCAGATCAGTTAAAAATATAATTTTGCACCCAATTTTGGTACGATTTACTTACATACGTATTTTAGTGAACGTTTCCTTTATCTGGAATAATGAACACCGAAGGGAGTATGATCACAGATTCTTGAGCTTTCGTCTGCTGCGATGACGTAAAACCAGGCAGTGAGACAAGGAATCCCGTTCAGCAGCAAAATGCAATGCTGGCACCGTGTGTCGGATGCCCGTCCCGTCGCAGGAGGCGTTGCGAAGCGTCGCGATGCATGACGACAACATTAGTGGCGAGGAAAGGGCAGACAGAGCGACGGTGCAAAGCTTACGAAAAACGATATGTTGTCAGTGCAGAGCAGGATAGGACTATCTTGCATATGATCCGAAGATGACAAAATTTAATGGAGTACCGAGATTTCCGTACTTTTTCATTCTTAAATTCTGGTTTTCTTTTTTTGTCAACGTGTCCACCAGTTCATCAAACGAAAAAAGAATTCCTTCTTCTGTTTACTTTGAGGGAAACAAGACGAAAAAGAAAATGAACGGAAGAAGTAAACGAAACAGACGGGAGTTCGAGAACGCAGATTACGAATGGGAGCTGGGATATGATGCAAGATAAGGTGTCTAGGGGCACGTAAGAGGAGTGTCTACGAAATATAAACGCATGATACGACTGGTGTGGCGCCGCGCTGCCGGGGGCGCGCGAGTGCGACCTTCGACGCGGCAACCTGGACGTCGCGCGGTATAAATAGTGATATGTTTACTTCCTGATGGCCACCACTGTAAATGAGCGGCGAGCTTGCCGACGTGTTGCCTGAGCGCTGCTTTTCTGCAGCTGCCAAAACTCCGTCGGTGGAGAGCTGAAGAAAAAACGGATGCGTAATTGCCGACAAACCGATTGGGGTATTTAATACGACATTTGGTGGTTTATCAAATTTGTTGAATATTTTGTTTAAATTCGTTTCGCGGAATATTTCGCATGAAACTATCCAGTGTTTATTCTGTGAATTAGGTCGTTGTACACATCAGATGTTCGACACGAGGCTGAAACTAGGTGAAGGTTCAATAATAGTTTTTATCAATTACGAATGTAACAAGTGTAATTCAGTTTCATTTCGTTTCTTTAAAGACGGAAAATCTGTGATCAGTAGTATAATAGTCTCCTTATAACGAACCCTATTATGACGGTCGTAGCGAAAATCGGCAGTATAAAATATTTCAATGGTAATAAAGGTGCTTACTTTTATCTGAAGAAAAAAAATAATTACGGGTTATGAACAAATAAGGACCCGCATCAGCTATTAACAAAAGGAATGAACAGCAAATAAAGTCAGAAAAAAATATTTAGAAACCAATGAATGTAAACAATCATCATGGACCATAATGACCTTGTTCGAAAGATGACGTCCGAGTATACGTAGATATCTTTTTCGATTCGGTTATGTTTTATTCATAATAAACACATTTTATGGCTAACTATTGTACTTTTATTGATGTGCACTCTGCTGAATTACACCGCTCTAAGAATTATTTATTACGAGTAGGCCCTTGCGAAGATTTCGCAAACCGCAAGCATCGGTAAGAAAGTAGACAGGTTTCTTCGCAAAATATGGAGAATAAGTTACGTACAGCAATGAATATTGGTTATTTGCTTATTGTTTATGTTTTAAATCATGAATCTCGTAATGCCAAAACTTTCAGAGAAGAAAACGTGCATTTGACATATTGTGTGAGGAAATTATTTGGTCACAACTTAAGAGCTGATTTGGTCTCAACTAAATGTAATGTAAAAATCCTCTCAGAATATAACCTAATGATGGTTAAGAGACACGCTACTCAATTATTGGTTCGTTGTTGAGAAAATAGTCTATTTATAGCACCGAGAATAGCATCGCTAAGGCTAATTTTACATAATTAATTTTCAAAAGCTGAATATTACATAATTGAAATGTAGGAATTATTCCATGGCACAGAAATAAAAATCTATCTAATGATACCTCATTATTGGCAGTTGGTTAAATATAGCGGGAGAAGAAAGGATCTTTAAAAATGTTGTTTTTACAAATAAGACCGGACTTTCATTAATACGGACAACCTTAAGTCTTTATGTTATGCTGAATGAAGATTAAGAGATTTCTAAGTTCTTCTAAGTCCGCTCGAAGAAGTTCATCTCTATTAGTTCCGTTAAGTTAGTTTCCCCTTTGCGAAACAGAAAACATATCTTATATCCGCTTCTCTAGCAATACATACTAACCGTATTCTCTGCAAGAATAACAATCATTATAATTATAATATTAATTGCATGATTATTTTCAAAACAGTAAACCCTCCATAATGTGTACAGCAATACCATTTAATATTACTTAAGGGGAACTGAATGTACTCGTTCCAACTCAATTCAATGTGTACTTTGTTCCTTGCAACCTAAAACTCTAACATTCTCATCCTGAGACAACGCACACAGCGACGTCACGTTTGCCATGGCAACAAATGTGTGCAGCGAATTCGTATTTAGCTGCTGTTCCTGAAGCTAGGGCTCTGCATTTGTAATGGTAAGACGTCAACACGAAAGCTGCAGTCGCTCATTGCACTGCAGACAACAATGCACTAATACGTTCTATTTTAATTGAATATACAGCACCAAGTAATTAGTTCAAAAAATTCTTAATACATAAACAATTGGAAGCAACAAACATACAGAAATCTCTTAAGTTGTAGTAAATCACACAGCCAGGTAACATATTAATTATGTTATGATAAATGAAAATAGGAGACAGGACCGAGATTCGAACTCGGGACTTTCAGCTCAGCGTATTACCATCAGCTCATCGACGCTACCATCAGCACAGATTGGTAGCGCATCAGCGCGCTAAGCTGAACGTCCCGAGTTCGAATCTCTGTCCCGTCTCCCATTTTTATTTAACATAACATTAATTTGGAAGCATCAGAAATGAAACAAAAGATACTGCTGCTGAAACAATCTCCTGAAAATGGAAGAATCAGGCAACTCACCACCTCAAACGACAATTAAATTATCTCAAAAACAAAGAAATACAATAATGTTTTGAAAAACCTCTCTCCGACTAAAAGAAAGGGTTTTTCTATAGAAAGATCGTAAGCGTGTATAAAATCCAATCCGACCAATCCGACCAATCCCACCTATTACTAAGTCGCATGGAAACTGGATAAACCTAAGAAAAAGCTGGTAATGTTCTAGTTCATTCGATTTGAAGAAGAAATAAGACGAAGACGAATAAAATTTCTAGCAAAGCTCCTTATTAATAGTCCACCGCGATCAATTTCTTCTCTTTGCGTAAGATGAAATAATACACTTCCTATATTCTGTAGCTCCACTTCCCCCAAGAAAAGCTTCAGTTATTTCTGGAGAAGCACTGAAAAATTTGCCAAAGAGAGTTATTTTCCTGTAAACATCATACTTGTTATCAGAATTGGCCACTATCCTTCAAATGGAAAATATCACAAACAATTCTTGGTGTGAATGTTACGCACAAAACTTGAATTCGGCCATTGGACGGTTAAAATGTCCAAAACTATTTTTGGCAGATGCGATTTTGCCAGAAGTAGTTTTGAGCGTTTTGGAGGACAGAATTAGTATATAACTTTACCACAAATAATGAAGTTTCCTGTACTTCTAGCCGATGAAATTTCTTCAGTCAAAATCGTATGTTCATGCATGATACTTTAACAAAAGAGACTGTTTTCCGCAGTTCAGTGTATCTAATGTTCGAATTGACGGAAAATTTTAATTTCTCTCACATTTTCACGATTTAACATTAACCTTTTTATGAACTGAAGCTGAATATTAGTAACACTCAGTATTATTAGTCTACAAATTAATTCATTCCACCATTTTTATCTACATGTATAACCTAAGCTGGGCAGAAAAGCGTCAATCCGTTAATTGTTTATTAACGAAATAAATTTTTAAAAAAACGTGCGTCGTAGGTAGGGCCTGTAATTGGAAATCAGTAGTCCTCAACGGCATATCGGGTGACGCAAAAACGTGAGAACCAAGTAGGGGATTGACTTTTAATTCAAAATCTTGAGAGTGAACGAAACTGAATAGAAAAAAGAATAACTATTATTCAATTGACGATCTTGATGTATATGCGTTTAGTGTTTCTTATATCGTAAATTAACTGTATATTACGTGCAAGAAAACATTGCTAACAAGTGTGCATTACTTCGCGGTTTAGAGAAAATTCGGGTGGTATCACCCATATGGTAAAGGGAACCATATTAAAGAACCCCTAAATTACCTAGCCAGTCCGGTTCTTTTTGAAGTTAGGTCGTAAAAATAAAAATTAACTCGTTTCACGCTGGTAATGTTTCGCTAGTTTATTGCAGGTTGAATAAGCCTGAGAGTCAGTCTGGATGTTGGGGTGTGATGAAAAATCCCCATTCCTCCTGGGTTCGCAGCCGACCATCCTGCCAATACCACAACGCGCTACCTACTGAGCCATGCTGGCTCCTAAATAATCTTAAAAATGTGTTTTTACTGGTGTTCTGTGATTGAACGGTCTGCGATGTGGTGGTCAATTCTCTCGCCTCTGGAGAGGGTGGTTCTATTCTCGTCTGATTGAATTTGTCGTGACCGCAAAAGGGAATCTGCGGCAGGTTTTCTCGGAGTTCTCAAATTTTCCCTGCCTTTCATTCCACCGCACACACTCATCATCATCATCATCATCATCCAGTTTTTACATTACTTATCCGGAAAGCAGGTTATTCCCTTACAATATACGGAGATCAACACCTCCTACATTTGTGACCCCTTAGGATAGGGGAAGAGCTCCAGAAGACACATACTTGCTACACGTAGTATATCGTAGTTTACGATGTTTCCCTACGTAGTCTTGTTTCGCTTTGTTAGTATGTTTCCATAAATTAGGTTTCCTTAATCACAAAACTTACGAAGAGTCGACGTTTCGGTTAGGGGAGGATTATCACCACCATATCGTACGCGCTAACCATGTTGTGTCTTGTTTATTGTTAGAAGATACATTTTAGAGCTTCATGATAGCTTGCCAACCACAATGATCTTTCTTAGTTCCTTATCTATCGAGAAGTGTTCACGAAGGTTACTGGTATCGGACCGACAAGCCTCCAGTATACATCTCCGTATTTACCTTGAGGTACCACACCTTTGGGTGTGTCTGGGACATCAAGACCCTTGAACCACTAGATAGTTGCTGCAGGCAGATTGGTGGCTGGTAGCAGCTGTCCATGACTATCGAGCCAGGATTTTGGGCATTAACAAAATATGAAAACAAACATTTCTCAAATTGAATTTATATTAAGAACGGAATAAATAATAAAATAATCGCAGAAGAGTATTTTTAATATTAAAATAAAAATAGCACCGTTTGATTAGAATTGCCGAGTATTGTTGGTTATTTCGCCAAAATTATATGTCTCATTTTTAGTCGGTGAACGTACGCTTAAAACAGGGGGATACTTTCAAAATCGTAGAATTATTGTGTAATAATAATAATAATAATAATAATAATAATAGAAATTTGGTTTTCAGGACCTATTTTACTTAGGGCTTCCATTGACTTTGGGTCTCTATGGGTCTAAGAACGTCCGAAGTTGGGATGTGCACTATTTTGGGAGATAAAAATGTGTTGTACAAAGTGATTAAACAAAAAATGCTTATTATACAAGATATCTCAATTTTTATCGGAATTGCTCCTAACTTTGACTGAAAAAATTAGTTTTCTGCAGGGACCTTCAAAGTTCCTTTGTCACCGGATGAACGTGATCAGATAAAATATACCGAAATAAGTCGTATGACACTCTAGTGTTTAATGTACAATGTTCCCCCGAACGTAAATTAACATTTAAATTAATTATTTGAAGAAAATTAGAATTCAGACATTACGAGTACTCAAATAAAAAAGAAAATCGTAAATAAAAAAAAATGCATCTATAGAGCCGTAGGCTCTATTCTTAACTTCACTTAAAGAATTTTCCTGTTATAATTGCTGTGTTATTCTTACGTGATAAATATTAATTCTTCATAGTTTTACTCAAAAGTAAATTCTTCATATTTTGAAATTAAATTTTAATATTAAAAAAATAAAGCACCCAGCGAAAATAAATTTCGCTGTTAAATATGGATTTTAGTTCTCTCGCGGTAAAAGTTCATTCTTCATACTTTTAAATTTAAATTTAAATTTGATTTTCCCATTATTAAGTGTATAATAAAATAAAACTATTTCTCTTCGATTCTAGTGGTATTTAGAGATATTAAGGATTATTTTGTCCTTTTACACATCTTTCGTTCGAGATAATACATTTTTTGTATGTTCAAGACTATTAGTTACACATAACTATTTTAAATGGAAGTTTTATCTTGCATTTTGTTGTTTGTAAGAACACTGAATAAGATTGTATATTTAAATTCTTTATTATACATTTTATAGTTCAATAACTAAAATGCGTCTCAGAAATTATTATCTTCTCGAGCATTTTGTATTATCATTTTGCGTATTTCACTCTTAATTCGATTACATCTATGAAAAGAACTCCCATTAGTTAACTTCATAAAAAAGGTGCATCTTGGAAATTATTTTTCTGTTCAGAAAAACTTTATAGTTTACCTACTCTCAATCTCTCTGAAATGTATTTAATTAAATTTCATGAAACATTTATATAAAATATTATGAAGATTTGAAATTTTCATGCCGATGCTATAAAGTAGCTTCATTTTTCTAAGCACTGAACCTGTCTGGCATACTATACAGAACATAATAAGCGTTCTGAGAAGCTGCAAATACAATCGAAAACCGATAGTAGAAATATCATTAAAATTTGCAAAATAAATTCCATAGATATATTGATTTATGATAATATCAACAACGCCACCGGTACCTTATCTTCTACAAATAACAACGAAAATGGATAATTCCTGGATGCTCTTAAACCATATGTTATCAATAGTAAGTTATCATCAAAGTAGTTTATCGTCATATCACTGTCCACAAATTAGGTCCACAGAATGAATTCTCTTCAGATTTCGAGTCGCTCGACTGTCCTGTAGATTGATGGCATAGTGCTTGGAGAGCCTATCCAATTTCTTTTGATAGCATATCTTGCTCTTTGCGATGTTATCTTCTTTTACTGTTGGTATTTCGAGGTCACGATGGATCATTGCATTGGAAATTTACCATGAAGTACTGCACAAGGGCCTTAATAACTAAATAATTGCCTTAATGATTAGAACCAATTACGAATATCTGTGTTTGAATTGTTTGCAATGCCCTGGAAATCTCTTAAATTGCGGTGAACCTCACCGCTAGGTAACAGATTAATTATGTTATGTTAAATGAAAATGGGAGAATGAAATGAATGAATAGAATGAAAATGAAATGGAATGAAAATGGTCCCGAGTTCGAATCTCGGTCCCGTCTCCCATTTTCATTCAACATAACATAATTAAACTGCAATGCCCTGTAATTGGATGTTATATGGGGTTTAAGATGGGCATGGAAATTCACATGGCGCCTTTATTTTACTTTGTCCCTTTCCCTTATCCAGTGAATTGTTTCGACAACACCAGCACGTAAAATTTTCCGGAATAGCTTTATATCCACTCCAATATATGACAATATAATTCACAGTAGTTACATCTTGTGGAAATAAAAATTCATTGACAAGAGGATTGAATGAAATAATCTTCTACCAAATTTATAGAAATATTTATACCGCTACAGACATGTTTCGGAGACCTTACCCCATCGTCAATGTTCAAGTAACAGGGACGTAAAGCAGAATCAACATTTCATCAAACATAGATGGTGGGAAAATCTCTCCGAGACATTTCAGTAACGTTATAAATATTTCTTTATTTTTGAGGAAGATTATTTTTTGTTATCCTCTTTCAATAAAATGGTTGAGTAACATACGTTTGTCACTCAGTTGAAGCGGGTAACATGTTTTACGACGCAGGGTAATATTACATGAGCAGACATGATGTGTCATTTTTGTTAGAATTTGAAGATTATTAGGTACCTTCCAATAACTTGAAGATCGTATCTGTACTGGATTCAGGGACCGATTTTTTCAGTGGATTGAATAACCTGCAATCTAGAGCAACAGCTTTTAGAGGAAGTAATTTCTTCCAGTTTTTAATTCGTGTAATAAATTTTAATGTAATAATTGAAGTTTAATGATACAGAAATGATAAAAAATATTTTATTTACTGAAAACCGAGTGATGCGTATTGTGTGTATTATATTGTTGTGGGCTGTGGCATGTGTGACGAAGGTTCTAATACTGTCATACTGTCACTATTACGTAGTCCAATACCTTCAGACAGTCGCCACCAGCAGACGACAGAACTTAGACGCGTTATACAGTGTTTAATGTGGAAGCGCAAGGAGGGAGAAAAAAGTTCGTAGATAGCGTCTTTGTCTCTAATGAACTGGAAGATTGATGATAGAAGTTGTCGGAACAAACTAAAAATCTCGCACGTGTTGTTAACCCAAATCACATCAACCAAGAATCATAAGAAAAAGTTGAACACTAAAAGCTGTAACTTTTAAAACATCCAAACTGATGTCAATTGGGTGAAATACGTAAGGTGTGAGAAAATCAAATATGACTATTGTGCGTTCAGAAGAAGGGGTGTAACAAACACAATTTCTTTCGTACTATTCGTTTAGAGGACGGCGGCAGAACAATCGGCGTCTAATCTGGTAAGTCGGGTCCTGATAGGATTATAATCTTGCAAATTTTATCAATGAAAACGCTATATTATGTGCCTCATCAAATCTGAAAAGATGTTCAATGGGTCTCGCCGCATTTTCTTGATTGACTTCTGAGGTAACTGGTAAGTATGTAAAGACTATATACTCATTGACTTTTTTGAAAATATTTTCAGGAGTTGCAAGTCGTCTTCTATTTCTGACGGATACTTCTATATGTGAAAACATTTCTAGTTTTTAAGGGAATCGATGATTTTTTCCGATATTGCAATGAATTCGTTGAATTATGGAGTTATACATTCTGAAATCAAATCGACTATGAGTTTGATTGTAAACAGAATAAGATACATACGCTGGAGAAAGAAATTTTTCATATTTTTATAGCAATAGGTAAGACACTAAAAGAACAACAGTACGTCCTTTGTAATCACTAATTGTACAAGACTCGTTAAATCTTATGCGTGCGATCAATTTTCTTTTCAACAAAAGCTGCAGCTTACTCGTATCTGGATTGATAAAAAAGAGCTAATATGTCCAACAACCATCTCAGTGGTCTCACGTGGTAGATTGCTGTTATCGCGCAAGTAAGCATCGTTTTATTGGGTCAGTCGTAAAAAACAGGGCGGCATGTTAGGCATCTGGTGCTAAAGGTGCGATTTGCTAGTAACATCACTAAAAAATGAAATCCTGACCTTAGTTCTGCTACTCTTTCAAAACTTATGACTTGTCATTTGAGAACTTTCAAATTGAATGTTCTCAAATGACAAGTCATGAGTTTACATATTGAATGATTCAATATGTAAACTCCACGCAAAAAAATGGTCTTAAGTGCAGTGTATACCAATGAAACGCGTTTCTTGAAAAGCGCAAAATTGTTTCCAGGAAACGCGATTCATACAACGCGTAATGAGGACCGATTATTGTAGAGATCATTTTGGAGTCAATGGAAAAGTGCAAGATGGAACATTTGCGGGCTCAAAAAGTATGCAAATCCACTTCACAATTTAAGAAACAAGAATATAGCGTGCTTATAGTTTCTTGAATATTTTCATTGTTTACATTTTTATGTTTCGTGCAAACGATCTTTTCTAAATATGAGGTGACGTTTATTCCACAATTATCTTAATCTTAAGACAACTAATGTGCAGAGGACGCTGATGAGACCCCGTTTCATGACACCCCACACCTTTTGTGGGGGAAGAGGAAAATGAAAATATGCGTCTATAGATGATGTGAGATCATTTTTCCATTTCCCTCTTCCAATCCTCAATATAGGCCAAGAGCTTCACAAAATCAGCGTGTCTTCCAGGCGGGACCCACGGGCATCCAGACGTTTAATTTTTAAGTTTATTTAACGTGAAAAGGTATTTTGATTTTTTTACATGGCGCACAGACCGAAATACACAGCTTCAAAATTTGGTGCTTGTGTTCTCCACGGTTGATCCGTGCTGACATTTTTAAAAAGTCCGATTTAGGTTTTTCTGGGTTTAATTATTAAGCGAATTTTGGTTGTGTCACGGCAACCAAAAAGTTTAGAGCTTCGAAATTCGGCATACGCATTCTCCATGAAGTCATGTGGACTTCCTTGCGATTTGTCGAAATTCAATCAAGATATTTTTATTATTGAATGTTTTACGTTTAGACAAAGACTTTTGAATCTCGAAGCATTTATGATGAAATGCGTTTTGCAGAAAAGTATAACGGATTGCATCTTAAGAAAATAGAGTAGCTCATCAGTTGGTTTCGTATCTTATCAGGCTGTATTATCAATTAGAACTTTGTTTGGTATCAGTGTGGTTTCAATAAACAAACTTTTTCACTTCTATTAAATCTATGAAGATATGAGATTACGGATTCTAATGAGCATTGAACACCAATTCTGTCATACCACCAACATTAATGAATAACTTACATCGGTGGCGACGTAAAAAGAATTATTGTCCAAAAATCATAAATTCCATAAGAGGAAAACTACATGTACTGTTACAGATAACACTGGTGAAAATCCGTCGCTGGTAAATACTTCGGTTTGGCGAAATACACCAAAGGTATGCCAGTATGACAGTGTAGTGGTGTCTCTAAGCCAAAGGTCGTGGACTCGGAATCCGCGAAAATGTGAATGTTTGAGTATTCAGTCATCTTTCTTACTTAATCATCCTTGATGGGATGGTCCCTTGCTTGCTTGCAATTGTCCTTCACGTGGTTACATGTAGTTTTTAACTGCTTTTTTAACAACACACTTATTTACATCTATCCTATCACTTCGAAGTTTCCTAACATTTTGAAAAGTCGTGTTAACATAGGGACGCTAGAGGTGCTTCGATAGTATCTTTACAGATAGCATTTGATCGTCCGATATTTTAATGCATACTTTCTTACCAATACTTTGCTGGTACAGATAAACTTTTGAGAGTATCCTTTTCTTCATTATCATATACTGATATTTGATATGACTTACTTTATCCTTACTACTGTATTTTTCAGATAATTCGATTTACTTAATTATTTTAAGAAATCAAGCTTTTAAAGGTCTCGATTCGACGTCCAATCAATTAATCTTTCGACCAATCATTTGATTCCGTCCTCAATAATGATTACAGCATGTGAAATATGTGCATTGATACGCCAGATATTGGAGTCAGTCCAGAAAAATTATTATTTGTCCTGTTTTGTTTGCCTCTTAACCAACCGTTTAATGAACCTCCTCAATTGTTTCTCCTGCACCAAAGATTACGTCCAGAAATGTTGTGTCTCTCCGACCTCAGATCGTGGAGAAAAAGTGTTGAGGGTGGAGCTCAACTTTAGAAATTTCGACGAGACACCCTCTCATTTTGTGAATTGTGTAAAAAAACGCTTTCATACAATGTTTAGGTTTTTAAAATATATTTTATGGGTTGCTACCAAGTTTTGAACATTTTAAATTTTTGAAATTTTATGGGAGACTTATTTTAAGACATAACACAAAATGGGAGAGTGCACCATCCAAATTTCAAGAATTGATTTTTTTTGGGAACCACCCTTGTTGTGCATACCTATTTAATAATATTCTGACATGGACATTCTATTATAATTATGATTCAAAACGAAGAACTTTTGCTTTGTGCCACAGAAAAAAGAGAGATTTTCTCAGAGAGGATTGAAGATTAATATTCTATTTGGACAAGCTACTCTATCAGATTATCCCACCAAACGACTTCAACATCAAATGTCAAAATACTTGAAAATGGGATCTTACAAAGGAATCATTATTTCAATGAATTCCTTCGAAATCATAAAAATGTCCTAAGGAAAAATCTTCCTATTTTTTATATGGAATAGTTACAAAAAAAACCAAATAAGTCGACCCTGTTTTTAAAAAACCAACATATACTTACTCTAAAATACGTTGTACGTTATCTTATTTATTTGTGTTCTAGAGTAAATATATGTCGGTTCTTAAAAAGTGGGGTCGTTTTATTTGTTATTAATTATATATGAAAACGGAAAATATGACTAGTTACAAAAATATTTGTGTATGGTCTCTGATTTGAATTTGTTATTTTACAGTGTTTCATTGTATAGTATAGCCCTTTCAGTCAGTGAAGTGCGCTATGATCTATTATATTAGGATGCTAAAAACGAAATAGCATAAATAATAATTTGAAGTACAAATTCCTACTATCCCAATATTCTGCCTTGTCCTGAGATTGCGTACACCAGATATGACAGAAAGAGCGTTTTCATCTGAAAATGAACCTCTCATCAATGGGATTTTCCCAATTACACAATTTTTAAGGAAGTTAAGGAAACACGAAATCTTTTGGTCGTAAAAGGTTCAATCTGATGTAAAATAATTGAACTCATTTTAAGTTTTAAAATTCATTTCATTAAAATGTTACTCTTCGAGAATGTCCATTTTGGATAAGTCTTCATTTACAACTTGCAAATGCATCGATTTTTTTCTTCAATTGATCCGGATAGTTTGTGATCCGGGTGATTAAATTTCGGATAGTTGGAATTCTGATGTATTTTTCGTTTCTTCTAATTTCTAATCCTGTTAGTCGAAAGCAAATCATGACATATGATCCTTTCCTAAAGAAATACCAAAACTTGCAGTTCCACGTAACATCGTTACCTTCTGCTGTGCAACTTCAGAGCGATCGGTTTGAGTGGAATTCCGCAACTCCCTCGTCGCTCGTCCCGCCCCTTTCCCGCGCGACGCCACCACGCGTCACCACGCTGTCTGAGAGGAGCAGTTGGCCTGGCGCGAGCGAGGTGGCGCACACTGACGCCCGCGTCCACTTCTCTTGCCCCCACCGTGCGGACTCGCCTTCTCCAACTCGCTCAATCCCGACGTGAATAAGCGTTCCGCTCGCACCAACAGCTATTACGCAATCTGTGACCTAATTTTAAAGTTGTTATCGGTAATGACATTGCACTGTTGGATTCCGGTAATTACTTTAATTCATTTTAAGGCGTCTTTTGCGTTGTTTACGAAGAACATTAGACAGTTCCAAGCTAGATATTGAGAGCATTCTCTTCAAAGCCATATTTAGCATTTTTCCCCTCCAGACGATTAGAAATATGTCACCTTCCCGAACAAACATATTTGGATATTAATAAAAAATCTTTGGGATATCAAAGAAATAATATGAACGATTTCCAACAATAGCTGTACGAAAATTTCCTCCATACTTTAAATAGGGGGAAAACAATTTTTTTTAATAAAACAAACAACCTCTCTTTTATTTAAACTTGGTTTATGGGTTTAGACCATTTCGCACTAATATTATGCTAAAAACTGAAATTGGTCTGTATATTAATATTGTGAATACAGTAAAAGTTACTTTATGTGTTAGAAACCTTGGAAGTAAAATAAATTTAATTAAATTATTAAACACTAATCATATTGAAAAATAAACAAACTGTCAAAATATATTTCAGAGAACACTGCACGAAAATGTCTGTGTAGACAAATTTTTCATTTCTCGTCTCTTCAGAAAAGATACTGATCAGTTCTTTTTTCTTTCCAACATCACTGAACTCACAGTCCCTGCACTATTTTACTGTATTTTCAGTCTCGCCACAAGCAACAATGCGACCGACTCTGGATACTGGATCTGGTCTTACTACGAACAGGTGTTCATACCAATAAACCGTTACGTTTCAATAAACTGTCTCATTTGCATTTTTAAATGTCTAAATTGAAAGTCATAGATTTTCCAGTAAAATGATAAGAACGTAGTAACAATAGCAAAAATAAAAATAAATAAAAGAACAAGCTCCTTTTAAAATAAACATTAAGTGATTTAAAGCAGCTAACTCTGATTTAAAATTCTGATTTATTTACAAAATATTTACTGTAAGAACTAAGGCGCTGTGCAAACCAATTAAACACGTATCATAAAAGTTGAAACTCACGTTTCATGAAGACAAATCTCATTTAAATACATTGGGACGTGCACACCTCATGGAACTGCACAGTAAATACCGATTGTAATGAAGCTTTGTGAAAAATGGCTTCTTCAAATGAGTCTAGAAATAATGTTAAAATAAATCAAGAATTCAGTTCAAATAAAGTTAGAAAGTGGAGAAGCACCCGCATCTGGATAAAATGGATTTCGAGTGACTCCAGATTCACGTAGTGATTTGGGTCAGAAATATTACCTGTGGGAGGGAAGTTAGAATATGGAAATATTCCTGAGTATTTTACCACTGCTCATTTAACTTTCTAAAATGTGGGAATTTATGAACTTTTTGAGATTTATGGATGTCTATCCCTATTTCTACAAGAAGTCCCTAATTCTACAAGACGTTTATATCCTTATTTTAAGTTACTATTATATAAATGAAAGAAAAAAATTATGTCGTCGATTAAGAACTTGGTAGGAAATAAAGTTTACAGTTGAATTTAAAGTTATTTTTAAGAACACCTTTTTTTGAAAATATCTACTTAAAGGACATTGTTGGTTAAAGTAGTATTTAACTTAGTTTTATACTAACTAATGAGTAAAATTGTATTACTAAACTGAATGAAGAAGTACCACTAGAGACTAGAAGGAAATTTTACTTTGACTGAAGCAATGATCGCGAATGGGTCATCCGCAGACAACAACATCTCCATGAGATCCATGAGAAAATTTAAGTTGGAGATCGCTAATTCAGTATTTTATTCATTTTAGTCAGTATAAACATACTCAATATGAGTCATGGTAAAGATTTTAATTCTGAAATGGAATTAAAATATCGGTAAGAGGAATACGGTTTCAAAATACGGAATACGGTTTTTATTTCGTTTCAAAATATGGTGAAGAGAAATAATTAATACAACCTCTACTCGTATCGAAAAAGAGAATTGTGTGCTTTTAAGTAACCGCTTTTTTTTGTTACTTGGTTATATTCAATTTTAAAAATTCTTTGTGAAATCTATAAACTCGGACAGAGAAATGAATATATGAAAGGAATGTCGCACAGGTCCGAGAAATATTGTTCCCCATCTCATGACTTGCCGTTTTGTATCATATTTTGGCCCCCACTTCAACATGGCCCCGGTACTCTACATGATTCAATTTTTCAGCTGTAAATATTTTTTAAAATTTACTGTCAAAAAGCAATTACAAACTGCGTATGACCACGTGGAGGACAATCAACTAAATTACTCTTCAGTAGCAAGCAAGAGACCATTTCATCAATTCCGATCAAGAGCCGGAAGATAGAGGAGGATTTAATACTTCAGCACACTCCTAAGATAAGAATAAAAGTCGCTAGCTACGTGTCTTGTTATATCTGAACTTAAATTTGGGTCTTGTTGTTGTAAGGGCACACTTTTCATGTTTTTGTAAGAAGTTAGTAACTTTTTTTGTAAGAAGTATTAGTTAGTAGACAGCGTTATTGAAATGTGTTTTCGTCAATGCATCAGGTTACGTAAGAAGTACGAGTGAAGATAGAAATTGGTCCAGATTCCCTGTTCCTTCACCGACAAGATGACTGAATTACAATTATTTGAGCTTTAATTAGATAGTGTAAAACGGAGTGAATACTGATAACATACTACTTCTGGGGCCAATCCACTCAGACTTTTCAAACTTCAAAATTCAAAAGAGGATAGTTCGGATTATATGTAAATCTCATCCCCGAAATTCATGTAAACCTTTATTTAGAGAATTAAATATTCTCCCTCTCCCTTGCATATACATTTATGAAGTAGTCGTGTTTGCTAAGACAGAATTATTAAAATCCCATCCCTGCTTTAGAAGAAATAGTCCGGTTCACGAAGACAACACTCGTAATAAATTTAATATCGTCCTGGTGTGTCAACAACTCTTTGCCTAAGAGGCCCTTATCATTCAGGAATATTTGTATATTTCCCTTCCCCAAAATCTAAAAGATATAAATAAATTGAATATATTTAAATCCGCGGTTAAAAACTTTTTAATGTGCTATTGTTTCTATAATGTGAAAGAATTTACAGATTTTAATAAATGAAGTTAATGAGAGTTTCAATTTCCTAATAAATATTGTTTTCCACATGACTTCGGATGATGTAAGTGATGTTAATATCTTTAATACTTTATCACGCCATTGTAATTGTACTCTAGATATTGATTAAATTTTTCATGCATGTTGATTTTGCTCCCGTTGTTTATTAATAGTTTATTTCTAACTGTACGCAACCTTGACACGGTTGTGTACATTATCTCTGTAGCCCCATCCCGGCCCGGTTTTCCTCCGGTTTTCCTCCAGGTAGTGGCGGATTTTCCTTGGGCGGGAAAGTTATTAATACATTAATCTTGAATTTTACTGCACTACAATTTATTTTGAAAATTAAATGAACAACAGTAGGTATTTATTAAATAATTTCTTTTGTAAATATTAAATCCGCCACTACCCATGGGTCCTTGATCGGAATTGATGGGATTGTCCCTTGCTTGTCTCCGGAGAGTAACTTAGTTTATTGCCCCCCACGTGGTCATGCGCAGTTTGCAAACTGCTTTTTTGACAAAGTTTATCCCCCATATGGAACAACGATGTGAATAGAAGTAAAACTTTGTAAAACCACCAAAATATTCCCCATTAAAAGTACAAAAGAATTTTTGTTACCGTTTTTTTTCAATTGGTTATTAAGACAAATGTCTAGAAATCTATGTTTCACATTGTTAGCAACATTTTCTGTTGATTTTCAAGTGTTGAAACTAACAACAAGAGCAACAAAAGCGTGAATTTTTAACATCTCCAAAACTTCTGTTGTAAGTACAAACCTCCTTTTTAAAATGCTTCACTTACAAGTATTTTCGGTAAGTATAGACATTTACAACACTTATGACACATTATATTGTTGAAACTTTTCAAGCCACGTTTTAATTCTCTCCGTGAAGTCATGAGTTTCATATTTCCGGGGTGAATCGGATCGCTCTTTTTCGGTGTTTCGATAAGTTTGAAAATGAATTGACGGATGTTCTTCCTAGTAAAATCGGTATCCTGTGTCAGCATAGATGCTGTGAAAAGAGATGAGAGTCCTTTTACCTTCCTCACGATGTTTTGAAGATATTAGAGCATATAGGCCTTTTAGAGACATATTCTAGATTTAAGAATATGATTGTTTTAAAAATGACTTGTATGTTCCCCCTTTTTAATAAAATCAGATGTATTTTGAAAATTAAAAATAATGGCTGAAAAGTTTACAAATGTTTCTTCTTCTCTTCATTCCTACAGTTTTCAGAACATAGGGTTTCGGCAAAGGACCTCCATCTCACTTTGTTTTCCGTCAGCGGGATGATCTGCTTCCACGTTGTTCCGGCTTCCCGGATCTCTCTTTCCACTGTCCTTCTCCAGGTTGAAACTTTTCAAACATCTCTTGGTCTACCTTGGCCACGACTACCTTGCGAGTTCCAGTAGAGTGCTTCTCTCTCTATTGCGTTCTTGGGTTTTCGTAGGGTGTGACCGATCTAATTCCATTTTCTGCGTTTGATTCAGAGATTTATTGGAATTTCGCCAGCTTTTTCCAGTAGTTCTTTCTTTGATATCACCAGCGGTCATCGGATATTAAAAATCCTTCTTAAACAGCGATTTGTGAAGACTTGCAGACGCTGTGTTATCTGATTTGTGATCTTCCACGNAAATCCACTGTCCTTCTGCAGGTTTCTCTTGGTCTACCTTTGTCACGACTACCTTGCGGGTTCCAGTACAGTGCTTCTCTCTCAGTTGCGTTCTTTTTCCAGTAGTTCTTTATTTGATATCACCAGCGGCCATCGGATATTAAAAATCCTTCTTAAACAGCGATTTGTGAAGACTTGCAGACGCTGTGTTATCTGATTTGTGATCTTCCACGTTTCTGCTCCATAGAGAAGTACAGACTTTACATTTGAGTTGTATATACGGAGTTTACTTTTAAGAGAGATGTTTCTGCTCTTCCAGATTTTTCTCAGTTGTATAAAACTGACATTTGCCTTTGTAATTCACTAATTTACGTCTTTTTTCGAACCACTAGTTTGCGTCACTACACTTCCCAAGTACGTAAACTCTTGGACTTCTTCAATTTTTTCTTGCTGTATTTCAAATCGTTGTATTTTTGTATTCAATCTCATAGATTTAGTTTTTTTGGAATTGATGGACAGGCCAGCTTTACGCGCATCTTTACATAGGTCTTTAAGTTTATTTTTCATTTCAGTAAACGTTTCTGACAGAAGACAGATGTCCGCATATTTCAAATCCTCCAAGAACCCCATTAAACCCCATCTTATACCTCTCTTTGCTTGTGCTGTTACTTTCTTCATTATATAATCTAGGACTATGATAAATAACAGAGGGGACAAGACACATCCCTGTTTCACTCCAGAATTGACAGGTCACCTTGATGTCCCTCCATTGCGTGCGATGTAACAACCGAAATCCTTGTATAGTTCTTTTATCAAATCTATCAGCATTCTTGATATTTTATACATTTTAAGCACCTCCCAAATCCACTCCCTTTTAAGGGAGTCAAAGGCTCTTTTCAAGTCCACAAAAATTGCATATATGCGACTTCTCCATTCTGTGTTTTGTTCAAAAATAATCCTTAAGCTGTTAATTTGATCTACGCATGATTTTCCTGACCGTATTTCCTTCGTATTTATTTTTCAGTCTTCTTTATCCTATTAAATATAATTTTTGACCATTTCTTACTAAGTACTGATAATAGTGTGATGCCACGCCAATTTTTGCAATTTGTTAGGTCTCCTTTTTTGGGGGGTACGTTATCAAAAGCCCTTTCTTCCATTCTTCTGGGGTCTTTTCATCTTTCCAAATTCTTCCAAAACAGTCGGAGAGGATCTTTGTGGTAGTACCGACGTCATGTAGGAGGATTTCTGCAGTAATCTTATAGATACCAGGGGCCTTTCCCCGTTTTAATGCCTTTAAGGCTTCTTTTATTTCTCTTTCTGTAGGATCTGTCATATTTCCTCCATTTTCTGCTCTCCCTTCCTCCTCTTTTTCCTCTCTTCCCTTCCTCCCTTTTTCTTCTCTCTCCTCATTCTCTTTATCCTCCTCCTCATGTCCAGCGTTTGGTTCATCATTAATGTTAAATACTTCGTTGAATTATTCATGCCATCTTTGCAATTGTTCTTCCTAATTGGTTAGGAGTTTCCCTCTTCAATCTTTTACAGCGTACATTTGATTCTTGCGGGACAGCTTCCTGTTATTTGTATAAAGTTCTTTTATGTCATTTCTTTTATCAGCGTCCTCTGCTTGCGTTACCATATTTTCAATCCATACCTTCTGGTCGTTTTGTACACATTTTTTACTTCCTTATCAACAACGGAATAGCGTTCTCGTAAATACAAAGTTTTTTGCTTAGTTTTGTTTAAATTTTCTGTACTTTTATCTTCCTTCTATCTTCAATCTTTTCCCACGTACCTTCTGACATCCATTCTATTTTCTGCTACATTTTAAAAACCCAATATTTGATCACTCACTTCATTTATCCCGGACTTTATCGTATTCCAGTAACTTACTACGTCATGCTCAGTGGTTTGCAAAGGCTTCAAATCGGTTCTCTAGAGTTATATTAAATGTGTTACTTATCTCGAGATTTTTTAGTTTTGCTGTGTCATACCATGTTTTCTTTTGTAAATAAATAAATTTATTGTCAAAAAACAGTACAAACTGCGTATGACCACGTGGAGGAAAAAAAACTAATTTACTCTCCGGAAGCAAGCAAGGGACCATCCCATCAATTCCGATCAAGGGCCCTAAGGCAGAGGCGGATTCAAAAAATTCAGCAAAAATTCCTAGATAAGATAAAAAGTTAGCTGCGAGTTATAATACTAATAGAATGTCAATATGTTTGTAATTTTAAGCAAAAAATTACATGTAAGTTATTATCGAACTATAGATTATTCTGAGTATAGTGCTTAAAAATTGAAATAACACTAAATTCACGATTTATTGTTACAATAGACCCGCCCCTAGACAAAGCCTAGAGAACCTGTATGATAAATCCGCCTCTACCCGAAGGAAAACCGGAGAAAAACCCGGGCCAGGATGGGGCTACAGAATTTATGTACACAAACGTGCCAATGTTGAGTACACATAAAACTAAATTAATATGAGCCATAAGACAACACAATCATGCAAGAAAATAGTTTTTGAAATTGTTATAAGTTGTTTAAAAAGTACTACAGCAATGGCGTGATAAAGCACAAGACGAATTTAACTTTTGTTAAAATCAATAAATTCTTTTACAGTGTAGAAGCACTGGTGCAGGAGGTAGTTTTTAACCGCGGATTTGAAGATATTCAATTTCATAATATCTTTTATATTCTTGGGCAGGGAATTATATAGAACGATTCCCGAATGGTATGGTCCCTTTTGGCAAAGAGTGGTTGACACTCTAGGGCGATGAATATTACTACTATTGCGTGTATAGTGTTCGTGAACGAGACTGTTTCGTATAAAGCAAGGGTGGCACTTCAGTAATTCGGTCTTAACAAACACGACCGTTTCATAAATATAAATGCAGGGAAGTGTTAAGATATTTAATTCCTTGAATAAAGGTTTACAAGAGTTTCGGGGGTGAGATTTACAAATTATCCGAACTATCCTCTTCTGAATTCTGAAAGTTTGAATACTCTGACCGGAATTACCCCAGAAGGTAATGCCGTAACGTAAATGGGAGTAAACGTTTGCAAAATATACGCAACGGGAAATACGTGGACTAACTGCGTTAACTAAGATTCGGAATGCGTAACACAATTTGCTTAATTGGGAATTAAGATTGTCAATGTGACAATTCCATTTGAGGTTGTCTTGAATATGGAGACCTAAGAATTTTGTATTTGTAACAGTTTTTAATTGTGTTCCGTTTAAAGAAAGAGAAACCTGGGGTAAAGATTTTGTGATACTATTGTGAAATGACATAGACACTGTTTTGTCAGTGTTTACAATGAGACGATTTGCATGGAACCAAGTCGAAAGGTTAGACAAAACTTTTTGAGCATTGGCGTGTTTACATAGTAAATTAGTGTCATCAGCAAAAAGAACCATTTTGCAATCTGATGTGGATGATGACATGTCGTTCACATACAATAAAAAGAGTATAGGGCCGAGAATTGATCCTTGGGGTACTCCGCAAGTAAGTGGCTTTGTTTCTGAAAGACAACGCTCAAGTATTTTATTTTTAGTATAGGATATTTCTACTTGTTGATATCTATCTTTTAAATAAGAAGTTAGCCATTGATGTGGAAGTCCACGAATGCCTAAAGAGTGCAATTTGGAATGGAGAATTCCGTGATCGATGACATCGAAAGCTTTGGATAAGTCAAGAAAAACACCATCAGGATTTTCTCCACGGTCAAGAGATGTGGTAACTTCGTTTAAGAAGGAAAATATGGCGCTTGTAGTGGAAAAGGATTTCCTAAAACCGTGTTGATCATCAGAGAGAATGTTATTTTTTGATAAAAAATCTAGAAGACGCTTATAGAATAATTTTTCTAGGATTTTTGAGAAAGTGGGTAGTAGAGATATTGGTCGGTAATTTCCAATATTAAGTTTGTTTCCTTTCTTGTGTAAAGGTTTCACTTTAGCTCTCTTAAATATATTGGGAAACACCCCTTCCGATAAAGAACTATTAAAAATATTTACGAGTGGATTTAATATAGCGTGGGACGAAGATTTAACAATAAACTCAGGTATATCATCTATGCCTCGTGAAAATTTGTTTTTTAAGGAGCTGATGATTCCCATGACTTCACTGGCGTTAGTTTCGGAAGTGAACATAGAATTGGGTATGTGGGTGGTAATAATTGGAGGACATTGATTTGGATATATTGAGTTCGTTATTTTACCAACTTCTGAGAAGTGAGAATTAAACAAACTTGCGATGTCCTGAGGATTTGACACGATCTTGCCATCGTTTAGTAAAGAAACATTTTCTTCGCGATTTTCAGAAGTTGACGTGTAATTGTTAACAATATTCCACATGGCTTTCATCCGGTTGTTCGATTTTAGTATATGCCTGTCGTTTTCCATAACTTTAGCTGCATAGACTACTTTTCGGAGAATAGTCTTATATTTACGAAAATAATTATGGAATTCGGGTGGCTGGTTATAGCGTTTTGAAAGATAATATAAACGGCGTTTGTTTTTTGAAGAAATTCTTATCCCTAGGGTGATCCATCTATTGTATTTTTTTGTGTTAATTAACTTGCGTTTTATGGGAAAACTAGAGTTGTAATGTTTTAGGAATGTTGAGATAAATACATTGAATTTGTCGTCGGTGTTTTGGCAATTGTAAACATCTTTCCATGTTTCTTCACGCAAATAATTTACGAATATGGATTTATTTATGTCATTAAACTCTCTTGTAAATTTGTAAAGGATTTTAAGCGGTTTTAGTGTATTATTAATAGTCAATACTTGAGCAAGGTGATCACTGTATCCGGCGATAAACACTTCAGAGAGATACGAGATTCCATTGTTGACTATAATTTGATCTAGCAATGTTTGAGATGAGCCGGAGAGGCGAGTGGGGTCATTTATCGTAGTAATAAGGTTGAAGGAGTCGATAAGATTCTTGAATCGATTAACTGGTGAATGTGCAGAGTCGGATGTACTCAAGAAATCGATATTGAAATCACCACATATAACGATAGATTTAGTAGATTTATGTGCGATATGTTCTAAAACATTTTCGAAGTTCCGAAAAAATATGTCAAGATCTGATTGAGGAGGTCTATAAATACACAAAACAACAATACCGGTGTCGGTCAGTTCAACTGCAGAAATTTCGAACACACTATCTACGCAGAAGTTCTCGTAGCCTGTCAGTGGAGAAGATAAAATATCATTACGAACGTAGATACACGTACCTCCGTGGGGATTTTTGCCTTTAAAATTTTGCCGACAGTAAGAACTTGCTAAATAATAATTAGAAATAGCAGTATCGTTGATGTTGTTAGTTGAAAGCCAATGCTCTGTGAGGCATAGCAAATCGAATCGATTTTCGTGTACCAGAATTTCAATGTCTGTCAATTTGTTTGAAAGGGATTGGACATTATGATGAAATATAATTATTTTATTTTCGCAAAGAGTTTGTGACTCACGAGAAATGGAATCGACGTTAGATTGTGGAGAGGAATTTGAAATTGGTACAGCTTCTAGTTCCGGATGAAGCTCGCACACAGCACCTGAACGCGATTGTCACCTTCGAGTACCACATCGTACTCCTGAGCGCAAGTTGTAACGGTGTATGGGGGCGACAGGAGGAATAGATGTTGACGTGGGAGATGAGGAAGCAGTAGGTGAAAGAACGGGGACAGGAGAAGAAATGGGTGTGGAGATAGGAAGAGGAAATGGTGATGAGGTAGGAGCAGAGGGAGGTGGAGGAGATGAGGTAGAAGTAGAGGGAGGTGGAGGAGGAGATGAGGTACGTGCAGGAGGAGGTAATGGAGGAGGTGGATGATGTGAGGTCAGATGTGAAGCTAGGAGAGAACCGAAGTGCTGTTTCCCAGACGGTTTCAGGTGTAAACCGTGCTGGGTAAAGTCCTTGGCAGTCAGGTGTGGTTGCAAATCAAAAAATGTGATTTTTGTGTCTGCCAGGTGATGTTTTAGGGAGATGTTTGCCAGGTTAATTTCGTGGTTTATTTGTGGAACGTTGAAGCGTGGAGGCAGGCTAGAGAGCACTATGTTTGTGTGCAGGGAGGCCATTTTTAGTTTCTGTAGATGTTCAGACGCGTTGAAATGTCCACCCAAGTGTATATCGTTCTGCCCACCTATGATGATTACTGTGTCCCGCTCAGTGAGTTTTTTAGTGTAAGTGTCCAGTTCTCGAATAACTTCAGCCAAACGAGCGTTTGGTTTAAAGAAACCGGATATCTGGTATGTTCTTTTAGGATAGGATTTTGACTTGAATAGTCGCTAATAGTAGATGGTGGTCACTACCAATATCAGCACCTCTTTTGTTTCGTATATCTGAGAGTGATTTTCTTCATTTCTTGCTAACTGCTACATGATGAATTTGATTTTGTGTTTTATGATCCGGTGAAACCCAGGACTCTTTGTGGTGAATTCTATGTGAAAAAATTGTTCCACCTATCACTAGGTCATGATGCGCACAAAAGACCACAAACAAATCACCATTATTGTTTCTTTGTTCTAACCCGTGTGTCTCCATTATTTGTTCTAAGCCTTCATTTTCATAGCCAGTTTTAGCATTTAGATCACCCATTAACATTTTCATGTCTTTTCTAGGGAGAGTCTACTGAAGGTTTGTTCAAGTTGTAAATATAAATTATTTTTCACATTTTCTTCAGAACTTTCTGCTGGGGCATAACATTGGATTAGACTTACATTTCTAATTTTGGCTTTGAAGCGAGCAGTTATTATTTTGTCTGAGATTGGTTCGCATCTCATCAAACTGTTCTTCGTGGCTTTAGAGATTAGTAGGCCGACGCCATTTCGGTTCTCATTTTCATCATTTGTGCCACAGTACAAGAAGGTTACTTCATTTGTGGTATGTAACTCACCAAAGTTTTTCTATCTTATTTCGGACAACCCAAGGATGTCTAAATGGTAATTCTCCATGTTCTTTATCGTTTCTCTTAATTTGCCAGCCCTTCTTAACGTACGTACATTCCATGTTCCGATTCTTTTTATCCGTTTTTTGCCGAAGGTCTTCATCAGTGTGGTCCGTTTTTCCTTTGCCTCAGATTCTTTAATAATTTGGATTAAGGGTTCTAGTTATTGGCCAATATCTCCGAGTGTTCTTGATGGATCTGCCTTCTTTCGACCTGAACGCCGGTCTAGTCCATTTAGATGTTCTATGGACACGTTTGGGCATTTCCTTCCTTGTAAAATGTGAATAGATATCCCGCCTATACTTGGTCGGCAGAGCCTTGTTTGTGTTAACAGGACACAGCACGAGAAGGTAAGGATGGCATTTAAGAAAGAGAGACTATAACTTACGTTTCATTTTCCCTTGGGCCCCATGTAATAATGTTTACTCTGAAGAAAATATGTTCCTATTCACCCCTTTGCGCTGTTATCGTTCCTATTAATCCTTCAAATGTTTTGATTGAAACAAACATGGATTGTAATGAGCGTTCCGATCCACCCTGTTCGGTACACAATAAAAAACAAAATACGAACCATGAATATTTTGAAGAAATTTCTTGGTTGATTCTATAAAAAACAATAAGACCTAAGTTTCTAGCATAAACATTGATATAGGTGATGCAAGATTGATTTGGATGATCTAGAAATGTGGATTTGGAGAAATACTTATAATTCAGTTGACATATCGTCAAACTTATTTTTCCAGGCGTCCTTGTAGAGACTTGAAAGTGCGAGAAAAGGAATTATCAGAATTTTGTTACATTTTAAGTTCGAGAGCCAGTACATTTCAAAGTTGCCAAAACCTTGGACAACTATCATGGATTCTTCTCTTTTTCCCTTATTTTTTCGTTTTTATCCATATTTAATGGTTACTACGGTTGATTATGTAGGATTTGTCCATGTGTCTTTGTTAACGCCTACCTGATATTAATACATGAATAAAATGAGGATAGGAGGATGATAAAGGTAACAAAAAAATGAATAAGATAATACAAACATTGGTACTTTACATACAAACTGAACCCACAGCCAACGGCGCATGTCTTGTTTTAGAATAATTCAACCGGTATTTCGTGACCTTCCATGGCACCGCATAAGATATAGTAAATGATGGTAACAGTATGTAGTCGGGTAAGGATATGTATGGATTTTTTTCGTTATTAACAACAGTGCTATCAAATGCAAGAATGTATATATCAACATCTTTTTCTTGAGTATGTACTTTTATCTAGAACAGAGGCTTAATAATTGCGGTGCACTACCCTCCGTGTACCAATCAGGCCCTGTTGTGCAACAGTTTGACTTTTGACTCTTATCCGTCATGTATTCTTAAACACAAGAGCAAATTTTTCTTGAAGTTTGTAAAAGATGTTTTATGAAATTAAGATTTCTATTTTTGTACCCTACTTTCTGAGTCAATAACTTTGCCTCATTTCAATGCTCTAGCTTTTCATCCTCCATTTTTTGCAATTAAAATTCCAATAGGTGTGTTCTCTTAACCTCCTTTAATTTATGTATGAATAATTTGAATAAATTTATTGTCAAAAAATGCGTATGACCACGTGGAGGACAACAAACTAATTTACTCTCCGGAAGCAAGCGAGGTACCTTCAATTCCAATCAAGGGCCCAAAGGCAGAGGCGGATTGAAAAGTTTCAGAAAAATCTTAGATAAGATAAAAAGTTAGCTACGTGTTATAATAATAATAATAATAATAATAATAATAATAGAATATCAACAAATTTGTAAATTAACACAAAAAAATTATTTCATTAGTACTAATTATTATCGAACTATAGATTATTCTGAATATAGTGTTTATAAATCGTAAGTATTAAAATAACACTAAATTCAAGAATTATTGTTTTAATAAACGCCGCCCCTAGAGTCTATAGAACCTGTATAAAAAATCCGCATCTACCCGGAGGAAAACCGGAGAAAAACCCGGGACAGGATGGGATTTCGTTTGCGGAACGTTTTTTTGATTAATTTAAATCCTGTCAATAAATGTACCGTATTAATTTTCTTTTAAGATTGAGAGTAATTTCTTTGAAGATATAAAAATATAAAGGTCATTTTCTTGAAAATGTGCTGCATATGTCAAGATTATTACTGATTCTTTCACTCATTAACCTTTAATTAAAACTCGTCGTCGCTGCGACAAAGTCGGAATGAATTTTTGCATGGCAGTCGTTTATTTTGCGATCTAGGATTGTAATTGAGGGTTAGACTAAATTGGAACGAAAACTAAAATTATGAAACATATTCAAGAGCACCGATAATTGTACGTACGATAGCAGTATTTTTTCACCGTCAAAGCTTAAAAATTGCGCGGTGTTCCAGATCTGAGGGAAATATCATAAATTCTAGAGTAATGTCGATACTTACGATACCTTTCCTGATCAAACGACTCTAAATTTACCCCCCAATATACAAGAATGGTTCTCGAGCAACAGAGATTTTACGGGTGGTATGAATGGGTGAAGCTCAGTGGCTCGGTCCTGCGGCGGCGGGAGTGTTTGTTCGAGAGCAAACGACAACAGCTGAACGCTGCCACCCAGCTGTTGCCGCGGGGAAGAGGTCAGGAATAGGCGAGTGCTGGCGATCCGCCATACCTCGTGCGGGAACTCCACGACGGGTCACCACTGCGCGATATCCCCGCATGAGGCGTGCTAGGGCGGGTGGAGAAAACGATAGGGCGTGTGTCGTTGAGACACGAGATCTCCCTGGCTCTCTTTACGGAGATAAACAGATACAATTCAGATGGGATTAGATGACCACTGAGGATTGGCCAAATTAACCTACCCGATCGAAATCGACCGAAAAAATTTCGTGGGGTCGGTTTCGGGTCGTGAATTCGGTTCAAAATCTTACCCGAAAGCTGATCGATGAAACAATCAGTTCACTAATTGAAACTTATTCTTTTCAGAAGTTAACTGAAACGATGTCGTATTATGTATACCACAACAGACTTCGTTGTCAAAATTATTGTAAATTTTACCAAAAACATAAGAAAGTTCCCAGGATTTATTGACAGAATACTCTATAATCTCAGTTATTGATGATGAGATATTAAATATAACGTTTTTCAAAAATTAGTAACTCATTTAGGGTATTACTACATCATCTCATGTACCCCGAGGAGCGAGAGGTAATTTTGATCGTATAACAAGTGGCGGCGGTATGGATTCGACGTCCCCCCCCCCCCCGAGATTTCTCATGGGACCTTCCGTCTTTTAAAAAAATTGTCACTTTACTTATACAATTATATCCAATTATCATGTATACATAAAATGAACTACTACACTACAGTCAGAATAAAGCATAATTCATGTTATTACTTATTGTAACTATTCATAGTTCCGCTAAAAGTCTTTAAGACTTATTTAGATATATTTCATTGTAATACAAAAACGGAAAATGTTACATTGTTTCTAAACTGACATTTTGTGTAATAATCACACTATTCTGAGTTTTCTCTAAACCTAATCTGTATTCTTTTAATAAACTCTTATACCAACTGGTCAGAATCGATTTTCCGAGTTTCCTCCTGCTCTTTACTAAGAATTACTGTCAGTCGTGACGATTCATAGTATTTGTCAAGGATTTTTTAATTAATTTTTATTTAAGAGAAGCTCCTCTCTCCTGATGCCGTTGTCAATGGCAGGGTAAGGTACAGTTGTGTTGGTGTGATAAGATTGGAAAAGCTACATAAAATGAAACTGTTTTCTTCAATAAGTAGTTTTGCAATTTCCTGACATTTTTCTTCACGGTAATCTCTTTAGATAAGAAATCTGAATGGTGATAAATTATCAATTAACTTTTCAGTGATGTCATCGGGGCACTTATTTATAAGAACGATTGCCCTCTCTGTTATTTCTTTATCAGTCAGTGTTATAATTTTTTACTTTACAAAATTACAAGTCTTCTACTATAGTTTGTAAGCTGTTTTTTTATTTATTACAATGTCCAATGATGTATCAAATATTGTGATTTCAAACGACTTGAGAGAATTGTCAATTCTTTGTTCAGATGTTCGTCAATAACAGTCCACAGTTCTCTCGCGGTTTTTATTTCAGTTCAATTGTTATGTTTCAAGAACGGGCCAATATTTCTGATTCAGTCAAGAATTGTGAGAAATTTGTCCATAAATGTTGTAATATCTCAAATGCACAGATCGTAAAGAAACTGGCTTTGTCAAGATCCTCTGACTTATTTTGTGAGACTGTATTTATATAGTACAGAATTGTACTTCGGAGTGCTATCATTAGGATACATTCAAAGGAATCAAGGTTTTCCTAATGACTACAGTTTCATCCATATCCATTTTCTTGTGACTAACCAATATGATTCTTGTAAGGTACTCCATTACTGTCTGGAGATTGGTTTTTAGTGACAAGAGGCAATCATCGCTGTCATGAAGCCCACCCTGAAGGGAACATATTTTTGAGATTTATTTCTTGACTCTTCTTCAAGGATTTTACTGAGAGCTTGTCAACCTGGTAGTTTTACACTAAAGAAGCCATGTCACAAAACGTACTCACCTCGGTAATGCTAGAAACTAAATCATTCTGCACAAGTTTCAGGTTGTGCGCCGCACAATGTACATGGTCAGCTGTTGAAACTATAATTTTAATTCTGGTTTTGAGCCCTGTGTACTGTCCGCTCCTAGTTGACGCGTCATCGTACCATTGCCCACGATATTTCTGAATATCTATTCCACTGTCTTTCAGATATATTAAAATTATATTCTCAAACCCTTCACTCTATTGATCACTGATTTCGATGAATCCCAAAAACGACTCATTTATTTGCCGGGTGTTATCACCAGTGTTTTTCTTTCAGTGAAATGTGTTTGGTTTCTACACTCAATTTATCTCTTTTAGATATTTCTTGAATAGTGTCTCAAATTAATGAATGAAATGGTGCTGCGATTATTCTGCCTAATTAGGTTTTGAATACAGAACGTGCAATGTTATGTTTGTATCTTCAATATATTCAATATATGGCTGGTAATAAATATTCGTTTCCACTCAGTTTATGTTGAAGAAATACATTTACCTTGCGGACTCGCCATCGCCGCCACTGTGTATAACTATAGATACACATGCAGTTATTAATTTTCATTGTAACAATTCACCATAACCTTTAAAAATTCATTTTTACATAAATTAAACAAATAATCTCTTTTAAGGATCTAGTAATTATTTTCATTCTGATGTGGTTGATGATCTATTGGCTGAACTTTCACATGAGGAGAGTGATTCATCAGTGCCTCGCATTGATCGTTATCAAGGAGACAATTGTATTACTCGTGGCCTTCAGGTTAAATGTACAGAATTTAGTTACAAAAATGGTCACAACGTTGCACTTCAAAATATCAAAATTTGCTGCTCAAATATCTGCGAAACGAATTATCTGTTTTTCATTATGTAAACGCAATTTATTTTGCTTTTAACACAGAATTTGAAACAATTATATCTGCAACTCCTATTCGATTCAGTAAAGAAAATAGAATGTCTAAAACCATCAGAAATTATTTTTGTAGAAAAGTAGAACTGAGTATGCGTGTGTTGTAGGTGATAGACCCATAACTTTGTCTAAAGAATTGTGGTCTGCAAAATTTGAGAAGGAAACGTAGCGGTACTTCGTACGTTCGCTGCATGTCGCTATCATTTTTCACAGCTCCCGGTGATCTCGCTGATCCCCCTCCCCCTCCATCGAAGGTCGCAGGTACACTCCCATAGGAGTTCATTTTCGCTGCCCATAAAAATTCAGGGGACGTCTTTAAATGTTCTTAAAACTTTTGAATCACTCATTCGATTTACGTGATTATTTTTTAATTCATTGATATTTTCTCAAGTAAGGTTTAAATATATATTTTGTTACGTTAGGAAAAACAAATAGTAGGGAATGACGATATTAGTGAATCAAGCCGGAAAAAATCCATCTTCGGTTGAAGATAGGTAACAACGAAGAGTTCTACAAAAACGTCCACGACAGCACATGACTATATAGAAAGGTTAACCTAAATTATCGGAAAAAAGGTTTTAAAATAGACTTGTTAAAATACTTCAACAAGTCTATTTTAAAACCTTTCAACTATATAAAATAAATCCTCATTCATTTAAATGCATTATTTATTTTGTGCATTGAAGAAAGATGAAAACTGTCTTTAACATGAAAAATTTAGATTAATAGTTTAGATTTTACGAGAGTTCTATTTTCACAATCCCCACCGCCGCTTGGTGTGTCGCCTCGAACAAGCATTCAATCGACACGCCATTCGACCATAGAGGTGCTCCACGTGAAGGAAATATTTTAAACTTGCCAGTTTCGACTCTCGTAAAGTGTGAAGACGAGTTAGAGTGCAACATAACACAAAAGCACGTGAGAAAATGGGACGGGTTGCTTGTGGTTTGATATAAAATTTACGAAACATTTAAATGATGATACTCGACATAAGGAAATTCAGCGTTTTTCAGGAAGTGCGGAGATGACAGGGTTCTCATCGCCGCGTTTTCAGAGGCTGATGGTGTTCTTATACACAATCTTATACAGAATCAAGAATAAAGAAAATGAAAAGTCAACGTAAAAAAAGAAAGGTTGAAAAAAATATCCTCATTGAGGAAGTCAAAAATTAAACATCGTTCTTTGTTAACTCTTGAACGCACTTGACAGCAAGGGGGTGGGGAGGGGGGTAATCCACTCCACAGCGAAGTCTTTCATTCGATAAAATGTATTCGGTAACTTGATGTACCTCTGCGTTTTCATCCCCGCACTTATTCCTGCTCAGTTGTCGCACGCCCTACTTTGCTTACTGTTTATGTCTTAGAGAATGATTCAACTCATTACGTTGAAACGAACTAAAAACATCGTTTTTCCATTATTTGTGCAATAGAAGTAACTAAACTGTTCGTCACAAATTAACAATAATGTAATGTGTTCAGCAAATATTCTCTTTTGTATTCAGTTTCCGGCGAAAAGTGAAGTTTAAACACATATGATACGCAAAATTCATACTATTCCTGGTAACAAACCTTTAAACTTCACCTTCTCTCAGAAACTGTAAGAAACTGCAAATTTGTTATGAATTTTACAATATTATTATTATTTCTGACAGAAAACAGTACATCTTTGCAGTAAGATTTTTGCAGTACTTGCCGCAGAAGAGGGGGGGCAGACTTTTGAATCTTGTCCTTTCATATTTCAATATAGTACTTTATAGAAGTATCCACAAAATGTCATTATATTCAGGAGAAAGAAATTTAAAATTGTCTCATACTTTTTGTTTTTAATTTGAATTATATTGACGTATTGTATACTTTTCGAATTTATTTTTCTTATAATAAAGATTTCTAGAGTGACCCGTTTCTAGGTATGAGAACTTGCTATGTCTGCATGCAAAATCTGAGATGATATCTCAATTAGTTCACGAGATGTAGTGAAAACAAAATTGTAATTATTTAATTTCATCGAATTTTACCTTTCTTAACTTAGAATTTTGAAAAATCCTTTCTTAACCGATGTCTAAAAAGTCACCTAGAAAACTAATACGTTTTCTTACAACATATATTTTAACTTCACCTACCCCCGAAGCTGTAAAGCATTATATCCTTGTCCGAACAGATCTCGACGCTACACTCCAAAATTGGAAGGTGGCCATCCCACCATGAGGTAGTAATCTACTTCAAATTTTGCTTCACTATATTGCTTACTTCATATTTTACTACTTAATGTTCCAAATATATTGAATATCAGTCTTTTGTTCATTAGAGAACTCTTCTGCCACACATAGTCATGGGTCTCTCGAGGACGTGTGTAGGATACTTTCAACAGTGACTGCACCCCCTCACCCTCCATTTGAAAGGAAATATACAAATTTCATTTTAATCGTCTAAAACAGGGAATTATAAAAAATACACTTTCCTTGATGTGATAATAATTGTCCTTCCTTTGATTTATTTCATTATTGGGGGGTGGGCATTCCGTTACTATTGTACTGGGCACGACTGCTCGCGTCCGTGGCATACCTTAAGTCACACGTTCCCCCTGGTTGGTGCCAAAGAGCAGTCGCTTCGAGTAAACCTCGGAGATCGGCGGCAAAATTTCCTTCGGACTCCTGGCCATTTTGAAAAGCGAACCTACCTTATGCATAATGCATAAACGGCAAATTGGTTCCTATCGGAACCACGATGTAAGACTCGGACCATCAGTTCGAATATGTCAACTGAACATGGAAGGGATAAGCATAGCTAAAGGTGAATGCCTGTCAAAAATTCTCAGAGGAAACCAGATCGACATAGCTCTGATTCAAGAGACCCACACTGCTGACGAACAACAACTTAAGACCAGAGACAAGGTGCCAGGCTACACAATAATTGGTGCAACATTTCATCACACATACAGTATTGCAACATACGCCAGAAATAATTTAAAGGGAGTTCATTATCCAACTTCATGTACAAAAAACAACATACATATTATTGTAATATCTTTCGCACAACTAAAAATAGTAAACATAAACAAACCACCGCTAGTAAACTGGATTAATGAAATACTTCCCGATAAACAAAAAATCGTTACTTGGTGTTTGACGCAAGACCTATCATGTTTCAAATCTGCTCGATGGGGCACAGATTCAAACCCGGAACTCTGCTTCGTTTCAATCGACTTAAAAAACTCTCCTCTCCCTGTAACCCGCTCTGTACTTGGTAACTTTCCACGTTCCCAACACCGCCTTATTCTAATAAACATTGACCAGCAAATACCTACAGTTGACTCACATCCTAAACCAAAATAGAATTTCGCGAAGGCAAATTGACCCAGGTTCTACAAGGATGTGGATCAGATAATACAATGGATACCTCCTGAACACGCCCATTACCAGCGTTTTGTGGGAACCGTAATTGCCACAGCGAAGAAAAACATTCCAAGAGGTGTCAGAAGAACATACATCCCCGGATGGTATAAAAACAATGAGATCCTGTATAAAGATTACATCAAGAGTGGTAAATCGGAGATAGCTGATGAACTGATACATAACCTAGGTGATGCAAGAAATGAGAAATGGAAAACCATGGTGCAGATAATGAATTACAAACACTTCAGTCGTAAAGTTTGGAGTCTACTAAGGATGCTTGGTACAGCTACTCCAGACATAAAAACTCAACCATTAGTCACTGCAAACCGAATAGCCGACCACCTAATAAGTGTGTCCAGAACTAACCGCGGTAGATCACACAAAATAAAAATCAAGAAAAGACTTGCAGAATTAAAGAAAAATTCATTTCTACAACGTCAGATTTAAATAACCGATTCACCTAAGAAGAAGTGGCCGCAGCCCTTAAAGAACTTTAACCAGGAAAGGCTCCAGGTTTCGACGGTCTTCATAATGACTTCCTAATACACTGCGGCAAAATACAATAAAATGGCATTCAAAATTCTGTTCCAAATTCAGATGACCAAGAAGATTCCTCAACAATTGAGCAAAGTTATAGCAATATTAAAACCTGGTAAATCCAACGAGAACCCAAGTAGTTATACACCAATTGCATTTCTAAGCAGTTGTTACAAACTACTAGATCATCTCATACACGCCAGAATTAGTCCTCAAATCCAAAAGGAACTACCCATAAAACAAGCTGGTTTCAGGTCCCAACGCAGCTGCGAAGAACAAGTTCTTTCCCTGACCACCTACATAGAAAGTGGATTTGAAAAGCGGGAAAAACTAGCTCAGTTTTCGAAGACTTAACGGCAGCATTTTATACTATGTGGCGAGAGGGCTTGGTAAATATCATAAAATGTCCTGATACAGTTGCTTTAGTAAATTGTCTACTAACAAACAGGCAACTACAAGTAATCTTCGGTGACACGAAAAGCTCAAAAAGAAAGCTAAACAATGGCCTCTCTCAAGGATTCGTCCTCTCCCATCAGTTGTTTTATGCCTATATATCTGACATATCCGAAACTGTGAGCAGTAAATACGCATATACGGACAACCTAAGGAAGATGGCCTTGAGGCCCAGTGAGTTTTAGCGTTTTACTTTTTCTTGGCTACTCACTGTTGAGAACGGCGTAGCGGTGCGCTGTCGTCCTCAAATCTTGGCGTGATTCCAGTTTCTAGTAGGCGAAACACGAGGCCAGCGAGTGTTACACCGCAAAGAAAAATGGTCAATCCCAAAAGTGCCCTTCCTGCGTCCAAGACGCCCAAAGCTGGACCGGAGGGGCCATCCTCGCTAATTGAGGATGACGTCCCCGGACCAAAGGAAGTCCAAGAGAAACCTAGGTCTGAAATATTGGCGCAAATAAAGGCGTCGCTTGAGGCGATAATTACCGTTAGAGGTAAAGATCGCCTGCTCGTGGAGAATCGAAGGTCGATCGTGGCGGAGCTCAGTAGTTCAAAGCTTGCTTTGGCTCTGCTGAGTGACGTCACGCCGGCCTTCGAGGAAAGGGTGATAAGCGAGATGGTAAAGGGGCTAGTGGAGGGAATAGCGAAAGCTAATCCAAAACCTCCCTCAATACAGATGCCACAACTTTCGGCGCCGGCAGGACAAACCTTTAGTGAGGTTTTAAGGAGGGGGGACGAGAGGGCAACTGTAAAGCTGCCCAAACAGAACCCCACAGTATTGTTAAGGACGAAAAATGGTAAGTCGGTGATGAGCTTGAGTGAGGTTAGGCAAGAGGTCACTAAGGGTCTTGGGCCTAAAAAGGTGAGGGTCAGTAGATGTCGCTAACGGGGTTGTCATCGAAAGCCCTTATCCAGAAGATATAGAGGCGATAAAGGCGGCCGTGAAGGGTTCCAGCTCGCTGGAGCCTGACACGATCAAAAAGAGGCATCCTAACATCATCGTCATTGGTGTTCGGAGGGGTGTCTCTGAAGGCCTAATAAAAGAGGAAATAGTCACAGCTACGGGCGCAACGTTGGAAGAGAAATCCCAGATCTTCGTCCGCACCAAGCTTGGTCGCGGTGAGGGAGCGAAGAGTTGGGTGATTCAGTTGCCCCCACGTCTTTGGAGGGCAATGCTTGAGCGAGGACGGTTGTACGCTGAATGGAGTTCGCACAGAGTCGATCGGTACGAAACGCCTTTGCGCTGTTTCCCATGCCAGCGTTATGGGCACCTTGGCGCACACTGCAAAAGGCAGGCTGAAGTCTGTGGCAAGTGTGGCGTCGAGGGGCACAAGAGAGAACAGTGTAAGCACCAAGTGTCCTGCTGCGCTACCTGCAAGCAATTTAACAAGAGGTCTGACCATCTGACCGGGGACAAAAGGATGTGTCCGGAATACTCACGGGCGGTGGAGTTGCTGAAACAACAAACCGCCTATGAGTGATCTGGACAAAGCACAAATTAATGCTCGCAAGATGGTGGCGGCCATGGGGAATCTCGAAAAATATGTTTATGAGTTTGGAATTGATATTGTTTTACTTCAGGAACCATACACGGTGGGAAATAGGGTTGCTTGCATCCCGACGTCTTACCGTGTAATGCAAATTTCTACTGATAAACCATGTGCTGCTATCCTTGTGAGAAATCCCCAATTGGACGTTTTAAAACTTGTCCAGTTCACGACACGCTATGTGGCTGCGTACCAGGTGGCGTGGAGTGGACAATCTGTGTACTTTGTGTCGGCATACTTTCCACCGTATCCTTTTCCGATACAGCCTCTCATTGAACATCTGGACTCGGTTCTCCGAGCGCTCCACGGGAGCATCATTCACATAGGAATTGATGCAAATGCCAAATCCCATCTGTGGCATAGTGGAACCGAGGACTCTAGAGGGGAGGAGGTGGAGGGATTAATTGTCCGGCAAACTTGCAGGTGGCAAATGAGGCGACGTACGGTTTGACTACGTTCTGTAACGCTATGGGCGTGTCCAACATTGATGTGCCGTTGGCTACATCCATGAGAGGTTTCGACAGTATCATTGGTAGAAAAATCGATGATACCACACTGGATCAGACCATCGGATCCTAAGATGGAAATGTCGTTTGTTCGGTCAGGATGATCTACGCACAGGGGCAACTCTGGAGGACGAGCCACTGCATCGTTTTAAGTTAGGGAGGGCTGACTGAGAAAAGTACACCATTTCCTTGAGCAGGGGCTTGAGAGGGTTAGAGGAGCAAGCTTCCTGTGAATCAGTAGCTCTTGTCTTGAACGATGTTATTCTCCAGGCGGCCAGGGAAGCAATTCCTTTTGGTCCGCCAAGAAGGAAAGCGGTGAGTTGGTGGAGGGACTGGCTGACGAAAGGCAGAATCCGTCTTCGTAGAGCAAGACGAGCCTTACAGAATGCCAAGCGAAGGGGTTTGCCAACGGAGGACCTCGAGGAATCTTTCCGAGAGGCCCGAAGGAAGTATAACTCTGACGTTAAAAAGGCAAAGAGTAAGTCGTGAGAGGAGTATGTGGAGAGCATACCGAGGCTCGATTCCTGGGGCACACCTTACAAAATCGCGTCTGAAAAGATGCGAATACCATTCTCCATGAGATCTTTGCGTTTGGGTGGCGACGAGCAATCGTCGTCACATACTGTGGGGTACCAGCGAATCGCGTCTATTTTGCTTGACACATTGCTTCCAAGCGACGACCTCAACTCTGAGAGCGCATACCATCTAGCAATCAGAGAAGGCTTGTTGGAGCAATACGTAAGTGTTGGCCAAGTCAGTTTTTCCATGGGCGAGGTTCGAGATGCCATTGGCAATCTTAACTCTAAGAAAACCCCTGGTATCGATAGGATCTCGCCATCCATGATCAAAGCAGCTTCTACCTTGCTTATCGGTCCTTTACTAGGCTTTTCAATCGATGCCTCGAAGATGGCTGCTTCCCACAAATCTGGAAGAGGGCGATCGTGACCTTGCTATCTAAAAACAATAGCAAGCCTGAAGACGATCCAAAGGAATATAGGCCGATTTGCCTTCTTCCGGTGGTGGGTAATCTGCTGGAGTGGCTGATGGTTGAGAAACTGAAACGATGTGTCGACGAGGGTTGTGGTCTGTCCGATACGCAGTATGGTTTTCGGGCTGGACGCTCCACTGGGGACGCAGTGCAAAGGCTCGTTCGACTAACATCTGAGAGCCAGCTAAAGCATGTGGTCGTGATCTTCGTTGATATCTCGGGGGCTTTTGATAATGCATGGTGGCCAATCATGCTGGCCAGATTGAAGGAGGTGGGTTGCCCACCAAACGTATATGGTCTGTATGCGGGGTATCTCTGTGATCGTGAGGCCTGTGTGTCTCATGGAGGAGTTCTGTTTTCCAAGAGACTGTCAAAAGGGTGCCCTCAAGGATCAAACTCTGGTCCTGCGATGTGGAACCTTGTGATGGATCCGCTCCTTCGGGAACTGTCATCACTAGGTATCAAGCACGTTGCATATGCCGACGATCTGGCGCTAGTGTTAGAGGGTCATAGCCTTAGGGAGGTTGAGGAGCAGGGTGATTCTTCGCTTGCTATCGTCCCCGCATGGTGCCGCAGAAACAAGCTAGCTGTTTCTGAGAGCAAAACATCGCTCATGGCCACGAGGGAGTCACATGCTGGCCGTCCTCCTTCGATAAGGCTAAACGGGAGGTCGATATGTGTAGTGAAATCGCAGAGATATCTTGGAGTCACCTTGGACCAAAAGCTAAACTTTCATGAGCATATCGAGACTGTGACGGCTAAAACCAAAAGCATTTTCTATAAGCTGATGAGGTTATCGACGAGGAAGCGTCTGATATGTCGCAGGACCCTTGAAAACATCTACCGGGGTGCTTTCCTGCCAATTGTATTGTACTGTGCTTCGGTTTGGGCGCATCGGGCGCGTCTGACGATGCGCGGCAGAGCGCTTCGCAGCGCTCAAAGAGCTCCCCTAATAGCTGTATCTGGGGCGTACAGAACTGCCCCTACTGTCAGACTCCAGGTCTTGACAGGAATCTTGCCCCTGGATTTGGAGGTAATGAAGGTGGCGGCTAGATACAATGCTAGATGGGGATTGTCGTACTCGCTGGACGGTGAAATATAGAACAACTAGGACCTAATGAACTGTACAAATACTTGGGTGTGATGCAAACAAATAGAATAGAACACACAATAATCAAAGAACACATCACTAAAGAATTCATGAGAAGGATGGAAATAACAAAAACTCATTTAAATTCACGTTACCTGACGAAAGCAATAAACTCATTAGTCATCCCCATACTATCCTACTCATTTGGGGTAGTAAAATGGTCAACTATAGATCTGGAAAATTTAGAGAGGAAAATCAAAACCACGATGACAAGCAACAACAAACACCATCCTAAATCAGCATTAGGACGAATGTTCATCTCACGTAACCAGGACGGAAGAGGCATCATACCAATCAAAGACCTCCATGAAAGACAAAAGTTTTTCCGGAACAAAACGTATACCTCATCACTACACCAAGCAATTACAACCAGTGATAAAAACTATACACCCTGTCACCTGAATGAGCCTCTACCCCAACCAATACAAAAAAATAGAATGACAACCTGGCAAGATAAACCAATACATGGGAACTACCCCAACCAACTGACCAACAGCAAAATAAATAAAGTAGAATCAGTTAAGTGGTTAATGAACGGCAAATTATTCCCAGAAACAGAAGGCTTCATAGTATCAATGCAAGACGGAGTCACACCAACCAGAAACTACAGGAAAATAATCCTGAAAGAAATCGGAATTACAGATTCATGTCGCCGATGTAACCAAACCAAAGAAACTCTCGAGCATATCATTGGTGGTTGCACACAGTTGGCCCAAAATGATTACAAAACTAGACACGATAACATGGGAAAAATAATTCACCTGGAAATTGCAAAATCACTGAACTTCATTAAGAATCCCATACCACCAGACCATCTGTATAAACCTCAACCAGTCCTGCAAGACGATTTGAAAGCAAATATTTTGTACTGGGACAGAAGCATTCTCACTGACCTAACAACAATTCACAACAGACCTGATACCATCCTTTGGAAAAGAAAAGAATCAAAAGTGTATCTCATCGATTTTGCTGTCGTAAATTACAACAATCTAGAAAAAACAAAGAACGACAAAATATCAAAATACCAAAAACTAGCCTGTGAAGTAAAAAGACACTCTGGAATGTTCAAGAAGTGATCATTATGCCTATCATTTTATCTACCCTAGGACTAGAACCCCAATCCCTGGTCGACTCCATTAAAAATCTCAAAATCAACACCAATATAATAAGTAGATTGCAACACAGCGTCCTTCTGTCCTCAGCCCACATTACCAGAAAGTTCTTGGACCTGAAATAGATTCTTCCTCCCAGCAGAACTTCATTTAATAATCCACTGCTGAGATCAAAACCAACACAAGTTGAGAGAACTAAGTAATAATAATAATAATAATATCAATAGCAATAAATGATCCCTTATTATAATATTATTTGTAGTCAATATTCCCTTCCCCCACTTTTGATTCCCTACCGCCACCACTGATTTCCAAAGAACATGATCTGAAGTTACATTTCCCTCGCGACAAATACATATTGATATTGTTTTTTTCTTTATCCTATATTGATAGTATGCTCTACACATGAATCTATGGTATAGTAATCTATATCCATTCTCAATAGGAATTAAATCCCTGATAAGGCCTGCCTCACAGACAGCAACCGCCTTCCGCCGGCCCCTTACCTTCTGCCCGTCCCTCCCGCACTCCGCCCGAACACAACAGAAGACGGAAGCGGCAGATTGACTCCTTGAATACTAGTAGCTCTAGTGACTACTTGGAAGATTTGTGTTCATTTTTATATACGTGTGGGCGCTGAAAGCGGACTTTTTCAAAAATATTTTAATTTCAACAAATTCATTTACTAAATGTGGCAAACTGTAAAGAAAAAGGGCTGTAATGACCTTGACGTTGGCGAGTCCTAAAGCCCCGCAAAAAATGTAAAGAAAAAAATTAGTTACCAATTGTTTCAAAATCTGCACATTCAATAAGAAGAAGTCCGTTTTCAGAATTAAAATATACGAATCCGTTATCGAGATATGGCAACAATAAATTTAGCCCCGTATGTGTGCCATCTATTGAATTTGATTTACACTACACAAACGGCACATTTAACCTTAATTTTGAGATCTGGCAAAGTTAGGACAATAGTTAAACGCAAAATACATTACACAGTTTTATCTACGGTTGCTTGAGATGGCACATTAGCTGTTCCTTTCTGAGTCTTCATTTCCTTACAATTTTTATTAATGAAGTACTGTTTTTATTACTTTTGTAGAGTACCAAGCTTATTTGTGACGGTGCAGTTGGTCCATGTAAACCTACGTGAATGTTTACTGTATTTTTTTAATTAATAAAAAAATACAGTAAACATTCACGTCGGTCTACATGGACCATATTTTTTTCTTAATTAATAAGGGCTCTAATGACCTCGATGTTGACGAGCCCTAAAGCCCCACAAAAAAAATTACTTATTTATTTGTTTTCTGTGTTTTTGTTAAAATAATTACATTATTGTAAATTGTATCTTTTCTGAGTGAAATAATCCATCATTTTCATTTTAAAATTATTCAAATTTTACGTAATGAACTCACACAATTTTACACGGTCAAACATTAACTTTTTTTACCAATTTCGATTTTAATTTATTTTTCATTAAATGAGTCACATACTTCATATTTACATCACTTCATTTTGATTTAATATTTATTTATATTTCAATATTTCATAAAACCAAATTAAAAATTATTGAAATTCGGACAAATTAATTTAATTTTCGGTTTAAGGCTGAATTATTTCCCTTTACTTAGGCCTATAATTACGACATTTAAATCAATAATTCAAAACTTACGACCTTTTACGGACGAACAGTATACATTTTGTGATTAAAAGCTCACTATTATTTATTTCATTTCATTATATAATGGGTGTTAATTGTAGTAAAACTGACATTATGTTTTAGAAAGCAATTTTTTTTAACCCGAACTTAAACCGACTCATCTCTTCCGACCCGAAAGCAATCTGATTAGGTCGGTTAGGTTGAAAACCCGACCGATCCGAACCGATGCCCACCCCTAGTTATACCCAACTGCGCTCCACAGGCATAACTACAGAAGAACTCCAATTATCCGAACTCATATCACCAGTTATCCGAATCGACAGCAGAAAAAGTTATGGATTTAAATAAACTTAGTAAGTATGTGAGTAAACGAGTAAATGAACTCAAGCAAATAACATTGAACGATATCTTTACGAAGTAAGATTAGTGTACAGTCGTTAAGAAAAACTATTGTTATTGTTTACTGTACTAATCTAACTGTAACCACTATACACCTATGTTGCTAAAATGTTTTTAACAGTATATTGTAACTTCGTTATTTTACCTCAACGACAATTTCTTAGTAGTTTTACCTTTAAAATATTATTAAAGTCAATTAACCTTTTATAATAAATCCAATTATCCGGATCGGGTCCGATCCCATTTGATCGGGATAGCTAGAGTTCTACTGTACTCTTTCACTACAACCTAACGACATCCCCGGTAACAAATATTCCGGAAACAAAATACCCGTAGCAAATAAGTACGTTTGCGAACAAAAACCTGGAGGTCGAAGTAATTTTCAATTCATGTACTGCTTTCATGAATTAGTTTAATGTAATTAGATATAAAAGAATTTGGATAATTTATTTTTTCATATTGAACAAAGAAATTATATAAAAGAAATAGAATCACAGTTGTGTCCAAAACTAGAGAACGTTGTTGTGATCAAACTTCATAGAAGATAGTAAAATTATCACGAACTGTTTTTAAGATGACATAGGGCATCTGAAAATTAGGATGTTGTTGGTGAGGTTTGTGGTTTGTAATTGTGTGAGAAGACATAACTGTTCCTTTTCTGAAGAAGCCAACTCTTCGCTCTTAAGCATCGCTCCGCGAACGATATTGTGACCTGCCGAGAAATGCTTCGTCCACAGGAAAAGGTACAGCTTTTGGGACAAGGGGCATCACATCGTGGTGTTTTTCAGGGACGTCTCCCTGATGATGGGAATCTCCTTAAAGGGATGTCTCCTTGATATGATATCCCACGAAAAAATTTCCTGTCATAACGACGTCGTTGCATCGTCGTCAAAGTCGTGTCAACGTGGGAAAACAACGTCGTGATGCGTATGCAATCGATTCAACGTCGGAGAACGAAGTCGTTACGACGTCATCGTAAAACACATTAGAAAGCCTGAACATTGTAAAAAATGCATATTCGATGTCGGTGAACGACACCTTGACGACGTCGCCAACCTGTACGCATGTAACGTCGATTCAACCTCACAAGAAAATGTTTGTTCTTTTAATATACTTGAAATGTACTCTTATTAGATTAATACAATTGAAAATTACATTATTTAAAATAATTATTAGGTATTGGGCAACATTAATCTACAGAACTTCAAAATATCATCAGGGTATAGGTGTTCGACGTCGAGACATTTGTTGTTGTTTCATCCTTATTTTGTCACTCGATACCTTTTACATATTCTAATGACGGTTGTATAGCAATCATTAAAGTCGCGGTGAGTCTTTGCGTAATTACTAGAAGACCTCATGGAGGCAATGTGGCGATGTGTGTTTTAACAATATGCAAAATATCTCTTAGCAAAGCGTGAAGTGATATGTTTTGCGTAATTTATTACTAATGCGTCTCGTCAATGCAGTGCAAATTAATTTCAAAGAAACGACAAAATATATTGGTCTACACACTCATCATTTCTAAGTAGTACTACACAAATTTGTTTATTATCCTCCACGTGGTCATAAGCAGTTTGTAACTGCTTTTTTCACAATAAAGTTTATTTATTAATAAAAATCGAATCACTGCCCCACAAGATCAAAATTTTTGCAAGAATCTGAAGATGGTGATCAAAAGGTGAGATTTGTAATTGGTGTGTTCATTCGGTATTTCAGTATTTCGGAACTTCACATGACTGCAAATTCGGAATTTTTCCAGTGCGTTGAGGAGGTGTACCATTTTGAGCATTTGTAGTATTTTCAAGTTGCGGATGATGTGTATAAATGACGTGTTTCGATTATGTGACTAGTGAAAGCAGAGTCTATTTTTGTAAATTACTTTCGTGAGTTTTGTGAAAGTGGCCAGTTTCTCCGATGTAGAATTTGTTACGATCAGAGCATGATAATTTGTACATGCCAGGTGTTTGAAATTTGTTGGGTGGTTTTTTGTTTTTGAAGTAGATGTCTGTCAGTTTGCTTTTTGTTTTTTAATGCAACATTGTATCACATTTTACTGAAATTGTGGGCATTTTTCTGAAATAATTCTCATATGTATGAAGGTTATGAACGATTTTGGTTCTTGTTGACTGTTTTATGGTTTATTTTTCTGTATTTATCAGAGAAATTTATCTATTAGATTGTTGTTACAACAATTTTCGTGTGTCAAATACTGTTCTGTATTAAATTCTTTATTTTAGTTTTCTGAACTGATTGGAGTACCTCTAGTCCTGTGTTACATGGTTCTGGACGCTGCGTGTTTTTGAAGTCTTAGGCTTCCGCTGCCGTTATACATTATGTCTTGGCTTCCGGGAAGTTGAAACATCGCCTCCTCAACTCATGACGCAGAAACCAATATATCACGCCACCTGTTTTTATTTTATGGAGAATGGTTGGGAGAAATGTGAAAAAGGTTGTATTTCATTCTTGGTTTCCTGAAGATATTAAATAAGTATTCTGGGGTTATATTGACTTTTGTGATACCCAAGTCAAGACAGTAGATGCTTTTGTCTTCTTCAAATTCTGCTATACGATGTAATTTTGAGTGAAGTTGTTAAGCTATATGAGAAATTGTGTACAATGACAAATATATACTTCGTATAGGATGAGGATATCGTATACATATACTCCGCCCATACATTATTTTGTGAGAGTTTTATGGTTTGTAAAGATACAATTGTATTATATATAACTCACATGCACAATATCAATTCAAGATTCTCTTTATGTCAGTTGCAGAAAAAACGATTTTTCCTTGAAAAATGTAAAAGTATCGTTGAAAATGGTTTCAAGTAAAGATTATTCATAGATTTTTCACTGTTCTTTGTTGAATAGCTTGTTGCTTGTAGATTGTTCCTTGTTAAGCTTTCTTTTATTCATAGTGATATGAAAAAACTGCTGATGGAGTTGAAAATTTGTTGTAAATGTCTCATTAAGGAACTAAATTTGACTAACTAAAATGGAACCTAACGATAAAGAAGCAAGATTGTTATTGTGTGTACGTAGACAGATTATATGCAGTATCTTGCAAACTTTGAAAAATAATACTCAAATTCTCATTTTACCACTACTGTTTAGCTTATAAATTTAGTTGGACGTTTTCTCTTGTATACGATAAAATAATTGATGGAGTAATAATGAAGGAAAGTTTTGTTACTTGCTGATTTTTTGAAATAAAATTGTGATCAGTAGATCGATATACGGAGGAATGAAGCAATCGGTAGATAGATATAAGGATGGATCAGTCGATTGATAGACGAGACATGAAGATTCCGAAATCCATGGGTGTTATTATCAGATGTCGTCCAAGTGATATAAGATTTTTTAAAGAAATGTTGATAAATTATTTAGGTCTCTAAGAGAGTAAACATCACCAGTATAAAGTAAATAGTTATGGATTTGGAATGTAAGAACGTATACCGAATGTGAGGTAGAAATTATTTTGACTTAGCACCGTTTAAATGGTCGCATCGTTGAAAAAGGGATTATGCCATTGTTCATTGCGTAACATTAAAAGACTAATTTGTAATTGTGGATCAAATTATAAGAAATGTTTTTCAGTCATGTCAGTATTCTATAACTTAGTAAATGTATATAATTTAACATGTTCTGGATCACCAATAGATTTCCATTTCATGTCACCTAAAATACTGTGAAGAAATTTGTGGACGAAGTTCAACCTTGCATATGTCGCTCGTGAAGTAATGCAACTCACTGATTTCACACTACAATTAGCGTCAACATGTTCAATGATATCACCATGCCATCTGCAAACAATAGAATGTGAAAAAATACATCTTCATTCTCGATACGTCGCAGATTGATCATAACATTTAAGAAGTCAATGACGATCTATGAAATAATAAATAAATGATGCCTAAGAACTGTACACGTTCCAGTTAATTGTTATACAAGTTTAAGAATAAAATTGAAGCATTACGATCATTATGAGATTCCTCAAAGTTGAGGTCTTACATTTTACAGTCCACATGAGTATTTTCGATGCACTACAATTACATAGCGTGACACACACGTGCGAGTCACACGTGAGTCTGGCTTCCTACGTATTGTGCAATAGGATATTTCCTTTATATCATTCTGCAAATGACATGGTGAGTTGCCACTTAAACATTCAAGTACGATTACTGATTAGGTTTTTTTTCTCAATTCCTACCTTTTTTTGGAAATGTGTCAATTATTCCCGCAATAAATTTCTGGACATCTTACACATAAAACTTTTCGGTGAGCATAAACTTTCTCACATATTGCTTCATCTACGCATCTACATCGTTTCCTTTCCCATTCATTAACTATCCCTTATGTAATTCGAATATCCATTACATGGAAGGGGGAACGTAAAATTACAGAGAACAGAAAGATTAAGTTTCATTCTCCCGGTGTTAAGCAACATCACAGGGTGGGGATGGACGAACGGTACCGGACACCCCCGAGAGACTAGAATTTATTATTTAACAGTAAAATAAATATATAAAACAAGTTTAATTAAGTGTGTCATAACTGTCAATACAATTTAAAGTTTATTCATGCATACTAACTGATTAGTTTGTATGCAGGAGGTCCCGGGTTCGAGTCCTGGTCCGTCGCAATTTTCACCTGACTGTTGACGTTGCAAACACACCTCCACGAGTAGGTACTCGGAAGATGTGAGTTAATAGTTTGTATGTAGTTTATGAGTATATGTTAAACCAACGGATCTCTCATGACACCCTCCAGAGATGATTTTTGGGTGCGCTACTGCAACAGCAGAAATATTTCCGAGAATATCTCAGTGAAACATGAGAAAACACCGATCAATCCCTCGCTGGCGATACATTTCAAATTCATGTTGTAGAAACGAACAATATACACTTGTTTAGAACGTCCAACGAAAAGAAGTGATAATGCTTCTGAGGGTTGACAACGTAGAAAGACATGACTTCTATGGACTTACGTATTAATAGGTTACATTTGGGATGATTAATTAATTGTTCTGTTACTCTGTAGGTTTATTAATCGATTAATCCACTTTATTCCGTGAATATGTTTTGAAAATAATCGATACTTTTTAAACGAGATTTAAAAATTAACATTTGACAAAACAAAACCATCTACATTGAAGCTAAGAAATTTTACAAATTTTGTTCGATACAAATTGCAAGGATGAAAAAAACCATGAGACTTCATGTTGCACAAAAGTTGTTTTTGTTTGAATGCACCTGATACAAGTTTCGCATTGATCCGAATACTATAACAAAAATATTCTGTTGTTTGCCTTTAGCACTTAGCTTTGTCTTTATTATCAATATCAAGAGATTTGGAACATAAGAAATGGTCACGTTTAACAAAAAAATTTCTAAAGTCATGTTTATCATTAAATTCTAATGTGATTACTTCATGTAAGTTTTCATATTTACATTTTTCCTTTTTATAACAGTGTAGCGATATTTTATTAGTTGTTATATTGTATATGTAAATAAAGATATTGTAATTATTACATTTCAACATATTTCACTTTCTACGTAGGGTCGATCGGGTGATGGTAAACAAGAGATGAATGTAGACAACTTATCTGAGCGCCGCTGTGGGAGTCTGACAAACTAAAAGATGGTCAAAATTAGACGTCGGTGACAGTGAATGAAATATAATTATTCCGCGCTTTTAAACTCAGTTTTTCAGTTAATGAAAAAAAAACTTCATGAAATCCGTTATCTGGAGCTTGTCCAGAAAAATTCGTAGTCACAAAGCAAAAAATAAAAAAGAAGCACAAAGAGAACGAAGCCCAAGAAAGTAAAGAATCATTGTAACAGTTGCCTGACTTTTACGAGGAGATATTAGAAGATTCCGATAAATGTTTCGAAAATATGGAAGACAATCTTCCGGAGGAAGTAATATACTCAAAGACAACCACATGAGAAATTGTACTGGGTACATTCTTAGCCGTGTTGATAGAGAGAAAGAAAAAAACACATTTTAACGTGTTTGTACAATCAAATAGTTCTGGGAGATGAATAGGAAGACAATAAAAAGAATTGATAAAGCAAAATCTAAATTCGTTCTAGATGATGACAAATTTTCTTTGAAAAACAAAAAAACTTAAAAGCAATCTCACTTTTCCAGCTTTCTGGCAAATTAAACATCCGTTGAATATATCGCTTTTAACTCTCCTTTTTCTTGTACGTTTTTGTTTGATATTTTTGTGCATGAAGTTGAATTTAATTGCAATAAATCATAATTCATGGTTAATGTAAAGGGTGTATTCGGTAAAATGAACAATAAAATGTGTAAAAATAAAATTAAAAGGGTTATTTCCCGGTTCCAAGACGTTCTGATAATCATTAAAACTACCTCGATTTTTTACGGCATTTGTATCAAAATACACAAATAAAATTTAGATAGTGCTCGGTGAAATCTGGATGAGTTGCAGCGATGAAATGATTTGGTTCTCCAAATGTCTCGTTGTGCAGCGTAGATGACGTTGGATTGATGTGGATTTGATGATTTGGATTTAAGTTTAGTTGATGTTGAAGGACCGATAGTTCGTGGCTGAAACCATGCTGCAGATGAGCACATGGTGGTTTGAACATGAAATCGTCTCTTGGGCCGATTAATTGTGATGAGGTCAACGAGAGATGCGTGGTGCCTGGTTGAAGACAATTTAGGTGGAAATCTTCTGCTTGAGAGCCATATGACGAGTCGGTTGAGTCAATGAAAATGAATCTCTGTAGTCGAAACCATGCTTTGCGTCGCCACGCGCCGCGCGCCAGCGCATGATGTCACAGTCGATCACGTATCGAACTGCAGATATCAATAATCCATCTTAGTCGAGTGGACTTAATAACAGAGAATACCAGAACGTTAGGCTAATTGAAATTGTTCTGGCGAGAAAACAGAGAATAAAGATCCTGTGCATTTCTTGATGATTTAAGACTTGTTTATCAACACAATTTTCACCCTCTTCTTCTCCTTTTTTTACTCAAAAGCACGATTTTTTAATAAACTTATGAGATTCCAGGAAATAATCCACAGAAGCTCAACTATTGAGAAATGTCATTCCTTTGCATAAAAGAGCGTTGAGTTATTTACTTGATTTATGTTGCTTGTTGTGACCAAATTCGCAACAGAGAGAATTCGTTCTTTACAATTATCCCCTTGTTTCATGGGTAATTTTGAAAACTTTCAGGGATACAGTTTGACCCCCAACCAGTTTGATATCCGGGATAGATCAGATATTCATTTTATAGTAGAGAAAATAGACTTGGAAATCTATCTAGACGTTGAGGTATATGGGGAAATGGCATGCTTCACCGGGATCGTACCCTGGTCATCCTGCCAGTAGTTCAGTTACCAGCTCTACCCACAGAGTCACTCTGACTCTAAGCGAAATATGTAATTGGCGGATCGTACGAATCGATTAACTGCATGTTTTTTCAATTTGGTTAATTGAGTATTATAGGAGAACTTGGCATCTGCAATCGAGTCCTTCTCGCAAAACCAGTTTCTTGCAATTTTTCTAGAAAATTGCAATCACTTCTTCGACAAAATCTTGCATTTCTCTTCCTAGCTCATCTCTACATCTACAATTATCAACAATTCTTCTAGCGTAATCAAAAGGAAATAGAAATGTAATGTTGAAATTTTGCATTGCTTTCTGAACCACAACATCGATGACGTGTTACCACAAAACCCTTTATTCATTTTACTCTATCATTACTCTACATTTACATCAACTTCCTTCGTTGTCCTGTTTTCCTTTCCTCCTTTTCCCATTTGCTATTTCGGAAATTTTTGGTATTACAGTAAGGAAAAATGTTTTGTTAAGTGACTAATTTTTTACGCACTAAAACATTATTAATGACAGCTTCGTATTCACGAAGAATTAAATTTTATTTTGCATCTACACAATATCTGCTCATATAGACTCTATGATAATACGACTTCTGCTTACTTCTCTCTCAAACACAATGTTGTAATGGAATCTGGAATCGGAATATTTGCATTATTAATTAAGTTTCAAACAAAGGAATTGTTTTCGGAAAATAATCTGAGGAAACACCGTTTTGAATAATGCAGAACTGAAACAAAAACTAAAATATTTATGAGAAAGTATATTATTTTTTGCCTAATTAATTTCGCATTTAAGTTTGTTTCTACGCGAACTTTGAGCAGTCATTCATGTAACTCATGAATCGATCGAATAATAGTACCCAAGCGTTGAGTAGATTGCAGTCGCACGCTGTTTATTGTTTGTTAATTTATGTTCTCACGTAACAGTGCTATTTAGGTTTCCAGACCATCGTCTGGTTTTCATCCTCGAACATTACTACTCACTGGAAAAATTGCTTGTCTATTCATGAGGATAAAATGTCAAAACTATTATCGACTTAAGGACATTTCAGTTCTGCACGAGCGTATAACTGGAGAAAATTTTTCTTAACCGAAACCTGTAATATTTGTCTCGACAAGAAAAATTGTGTGGCGCGTATGTAATCCATATGTTTCATTGTTTCCTGTGCAGAGTTTATTATTATACAGATTCATCTCGGGGATTATTCGCCCGTTTTTTTTTAGTTTTGAGGGGTTATCTGGCATGCCTCATGCCTGGCTTGGTAAGTTAAGTTCGGTGCGAACAATACGGCAAATTTCTAAGATAACATATTTTTGGATAAGTTTGGGAATAAGTTTTTTGGGATGCAAAATTACTTTTTCCAAATTTTTTCAGGTTTTTATTTATGAGGTCATGTGCTGTAACAACAATTGGTAGAATTTCTACAGTTTCGAGTTTATAAAAGTCTTTATATTCTATTGAATGCGTGATATATTTTGAAATCTTATCCATTTCTGATTTGTCAATGTTATGATCTACTGGATGGGTGACATCAATGATGAATGTTTTTCGTTCCGTGATATATTGTAGTATAATATCTGGTCTATTAGCTGGAATTATTGTATCTGTGTGTATTGTTAGGTCATAATGTAGTTTAAAATCTTTGTTTTCTATTGTAGATTTTACTTGGTATCCATAATAGGGGGTGATCGTAGCAGCTTCTTCTGTTAAAAGTCCGAATCTTGTTGCAATAGATTGGTGTATAATGTTAGCAGTCTAGTTATGCCGGTGCAGATACTGTGTGTTAGCTAAATTTGTACATCCAGTGGTAATGTGATCTATTGTTTCTGATGGCTGGTGTCAGGTTCTACGTTTCTCGTTAATATCTTGCTTCTCAATGTACTTTCTTTTGTTGTTGGTTGCGATGACTTAATCCTGGATTGCTTGCAAGAATCCCTCCGTCTCTCCAAAAAGAGCCCCATATCTAAGCCATTGCACTGAAACATCGTGATCGACATTTTCAAGAGCATAGGGAAATTACCATGGAGATGCTTGGTCTTCCACGCCTTTAACCTGTCCTTGAGTGTGGTGATAGTAGGACAGTTTTCACGGAGGTTCATTGGGGTGTAACCTTTGTCACTCGATACTACTGCTTTATGTAATGGAGACATTTCAGATTTTGCAGAAAGTACTTCCTGAGTCCTGTTACTTGACGATTACACAGCACTTTCAGATCCAACAAACAACGACCACCTTCTTTCCTAGAAATGTAAAGACGTTCAACTGCGTATTTAGGGTGGTGCATTCTGTATTTTGTGAGAGTTGTACGTACCATCCTGTTTAAATTTTCTAGTTCTGTTTGTGACCAATGAACTATTCCAAATTAATATGTCGGAACTGGAATGGATCAAGAATTAATTGCTTTAATTTTGTTTTTTTTAATTAATTCTGTCTCCAGAATTTTGTTGAGGCGTTTCCTAAATAAGGATTCTAGTTGTTGTTTATTGTGCTTGTTGTTTACTAATAGTCTTTGGTTGAAACCCAGATATTTATAACAGTTATGAGAATTCAATGCTTCTATTTCACAGGAATTTGCTTGTACTTTTAATGGGACTGATAATTATTCAGTTTTACCTCTTTTAACATTTAACATAGCACATTTGTCGGATCCAAAATTCATTTGTACATCTTTACTAAATTGTGCATTGATCTCCACAAGTCTCCTTAGTTCATCTCTATCTTTAGCGAATAATTTTCAGTCTTCCATATTCAACAAGTGGCTAATGGTATGAATCCTTTTGTTTTCATCGATAAGTTTAAATCCCAAACCCGATTCATTCAACATCTTCGACAAAGGGTTCAGTACGAGGCAAAACCAAATTGGAATGAATGTATCGCCCTGGAAAATGCCACGTCAAATGGGCATTTGGTTTGATCTTATTGTTTTATTGCCATTCTTCAATTCTAATTGTGTACACCAACCGTTCATGAGGGTTTTAAATAAACTGATTACTAGAAGGTGAATTTTGTAGATGGCCAAGATTTTCAAAAGACAAGTATGTGGGACGGAAACGTACGCTTTTTGATAGTCGATCCAACTAACAGCTAAATTTCTTTTCTTTTTATTTGCTTGGCTCGCTACAACCATATTAATAGGTCTGTAATTCTTTGGGTTACGCGTTTCAGGATTTTTAGGCTTCAAATAGGTGATTACTTGGCACATGAATCTTGGTATTATATTTGGATTGTCAATAACTTTGTTGATGGCGTTCACTAAAGAAGTATGCAGGGCTGTACGGTACTTCCACCAAAAATTGTGTATTCCGTCTGGTCCTGATGATTTCCAGTTATCCTTTTTTCTGAGAACGACCTTTACACCCTCTAAAGCAGCAGTAGGCTCTCCCTTTCTTCACTTGGTCTAGATAATTCATTTTCCAACCAAGGAACCTTGGTGTTGTGCTGTATAGGATGAGACCTCTGGGTACTCCAGAATTCTTCAACTAACTTCTGTGCCGGTGGTTCATTTTTAGTTGGATCTGGATATAGATTCTGATAAAACTGTTTCTGATTCAGAGTGAATTTTCTATTTTATACTTTCTTTTTATTTGAGATATTGTAACGACGCAGTCGTTTTCCTGGGGCGGCAAATTTTTGTTTTAAAGTGTTGATAAATACATCTAATCAGCTCTCAAAATCTGCATCCCGCACAAAAATCTTCTGACCTTTAAGAATTCTGTATACCCTGTCTTTAAGGCTCTGTTTACACTGGTCACCCACATCTTTCCAAACTATCATTTTAGATAAATTACTTATAAATTGCTTAATTTAGTTTTCTATTCTCCATTTCCATTTAGATATTTTAGTTTCAGTACAACATTCACTATTATTTGATTTGTAATAAACATTTTGTGCCGAAAGGATGGTACGTGCGGTACAGTACGCATGCAGCTGTAGATCGTCGAGTGTATCAAAGATTTTTTTCTTTCAAAATTTGGTTTATTGTGTTTAGGAGTTGAAATGTGGTTCTATTAGGGTGTATTTTTGGAAGGGATTGTCTAGAATTTGGATCAGTTTCAGCAAGTAAATTCAAGTTCCTCTCCAAATCGGACTTGATCAAATATTCTTCTTCTGGGTCCATCTCCTGTTTGACTCCTGACTGTTCTCCAGTTTTCTTTCGTAGTAGCATTTCACTTGCTTCTGGACCAGGTATTGCCGTTTTGACTGGTGTGTGCGTATATTGTGGATTCTGAAAGAGATTTAGATTGATATCATCCCTAATCAAATGCTGTTCTGCAATAATTATAACTGGTTTGCTGACTAGATGTCTTAGCCTATCTCAAATGTTTTGTTCGCAAAATCTACTTAAGTCTGGTCTTAATTTAATAAATTCATTGTGTGACTTTTTCTGTAGTCTGTTTTGCTAGTTTCGCACATTGTTGCTATTTTGTATACCCATAGAATATCACAATTGTCTTTATGCTGCCATTTATAGCGGGTATCAACTGATATCTTGTTAGGGCCGCTAGTCTTTAAAGGCTGAGGCAAACTAACTGATGGTAACGCGGCATCTGTGTTCCGGTGTTTTTGAACGAGTTATTCCAGTAGCCAATTCAGGATATCTCGTAGGAGTCGCTGGTCTCTCCGAAACTCTCACACTGGTGGTACGCTCGCTATCACACTCAGCACCAGCTCGAAATGTGATCTGGCGCTCCCCAGGCAGCGGCATCTTATCCGAAGCCTTACGACTCTTACTTATTGTCTCCATGAGACATGGGTGTGCTTTTTTATGCCTACAACCAGGTAGTAAGGGTAAGGTATTGGGGAAGGGTGTGGATGGGAAGATTTTGTTGGTTGACGGTAGACTCCGAGCTACTCAATCCACCCTTTGTCTCCTGCTGGAAACGATGGGGCTTCGAGAGTAAAACAAGGAAGGGATGCGTTTGTGCAGGGTAGGACAGCGGCCAGCTACTCTGATTAGTCGCCTCTTAAGACAGGGGGAAATCCCGTGGTGCTATTCTCCAAGTGGTCCCAACACCACACGGGAATTATTATTATTATTATTATTATTACTCAGAAGTTTCACGAAACTTTCTTCTCAGTATAGTAGGGAGTTAGAGTAGGAATATCATATAAACTAGTCGAGCAAAACCATTAGACATACATTCCCACGTACTATTAAAAGCTTTTCCGAAAGTATGCAAAAAGACTTTTTATGGAAAAATTATACTCATATTGTTTTTAAAACCTCATAATCATGTCTGTTGAAAAAAGCACTTACAAATTTTATTTAAGAAATTATTTAGTACATGGAAGTTCAATTACACTCACAGAAGTTTTATAGAAAATAATAATCAGGCGTCATTCAAATTGTTTACGAATTTAAATGTCATAAATTTACTAATATATCAATGAAACAATACTATTAAAAGACATCTTAAAAGCATGCATTTTATTGTAAACACATGTACCTGTTTCATTAAAAAAACTCAATGAATTACTCAACATACATAATTAATATATATTACTCTCATATTTAAACCTTTCTCCCTTTTTCGAGCTCTAAGCAATCTTAAGACTTTTTAGGTTTGTAATTTTAAATATAAAAAATTTCTTGAATAATATTTCAAGACGTTTTGCTATATTGAAATCTTATGAATGGTGTCATACGTTTTACTTGTTTGTAATTTCATTGTGGGAACATGATCATGCAATTTCGTGTTTGGAGTGGGTTTATTGTTTTGTCAATTTTATCAGAATTGTATCTAACATTTTAGGTTTCTAAAATTATGTTATCCCTCAGCTTGGTACATCTAAACTGCTGAATTGTATTCAAATCTATTGAAATAGTGAATAAATGAGCTGAGGGAAATTTTCCTACATCTATACTAAACTTTGAAGCAAAATACCGAGTATGCAGATATCATATGTACTAACTACACTTTCTGAACAAAAAATTTAAAGAAAAAATTTGCAGCCTTTTTTAAGTACATTTCCGAAAATTTAGTTTGATCTCCATGTGATGTAGTCTTCTTTCATAAAGTTAAAAAACTCGGAGCACGGACAAAATGCATATACTTTGCGAAATACGATATGAATGAAATTGACGCATGCGTTTAGCCAGAATCGCTGCTCACAGACGGACAGATGGACGGACCGACGTATTGCTATAAACCACTTTTTCGGTATCGAGCACAACCAAAACAGATATTTTTTCTTCAAAATCTCGCAATGACAATACTTTACCTATAGTACGTACAGCGTCGAACCCCAAAAGGGCGCAGATCCAAAATCGTAGCAAGAATTCTGTTTAATATAATTTAATGCGTAGTCATTAATGATTTTATGTTTATTATCAGATTGTTTTACATTTTTGAAGCACGCTTTAGTATTATGTTTTAGAAACTATAATTGACCTGCAATTAAACCAAAATACTTATAAGAAAGCATTAAAATGTTATGTATCAAGTAAAATATTACAGAAGTAAATTAGCATATTATAACGTTTATTTGGTTTTATGTTTACAAATAGTAATTGAGAAGTGAGCTAGTTGAAATTTGTCAGAAAGAACAAATTCAAAATTCTATATTCATTTTCCAACAAATCACAAACCAAGACAATGATCACCAATGTACTGATAAATAATAAATGTTATTTTTGAATTAAAAAAAACTCTTTTAAAATCACAAAATTATTAAAGGGACATTAACCTTTATAATAAAAAATAAAAATCATATTTCTTAAATGTTACATTCACTCAAAAGCTATTAATCTCACGAAGAACTGTAAACGTATCATTTTTTTAAGAAAAGCATATTATGAAATTTACATTTTGACTCATATTATACTTAACCATAATATTTAATGTTTGTCTAATGAAAAGTATGTACTATCTAAATTTTGAGATGAACATAAAACTCCAAAGAATATTCTAAAAATTGTCCAGCATGAAATCACAATCATTGTTTTCAGATTCATCTTACTAAATGAATTTCCTTGTGTTGTGTAGAAATTTTTATATTTGTCATTCGAGATTGATCGAATTGCCTATTGAGCACAATGAAATGTTTATGATTATATTGTATAGTTGTAAAAGGAAGAAAATTGAATTCCCTATAGCAATCTTACTGTCCATGGGAATTGTTTAGGTCCGTAGTCCGTATCTGACAAGGAATGTTTCAGCAGACGTCCCTTATATGCTGAACAGCTTTCTTACATTTGTTGGAAAGCAATAAAGTTCACTCCGTGCTAAGACAATATAGATAATCCCAGGTGATGACACTCGATTTAAATAGATATAGCAATTTATTTTCAATAGCGTTGAATGTTCTAAACGGTCAATAGAAGATTAGTAGAAGACATGTGCCGGATCAGAGACAAAAATGGTGGGAAGGGTGGTGGGGGTGTCAAATGTCACGCACGAGCGTGTCTATTATGAGAGTTTCACCCATACGAATAACACATGTGTCGTTTCTAGCATAGTTTACCCCATAAGAATAACACGTGTGCCAGTTTAAGGCCAAAAAGGTGTGGTGAAGATGGTTGGGTGACAGGTATCATGCACGTGTGTGCCGGTTGAAGCCCAGATTCCTCTATGAGAATAACACGTGTGCCGGTTTAAGCACAGAAGAGGTGTGGAGGCGCGAGAAGCGACATGCCCAGAATGATGTAATCTTCCATCACGATTGCGCAACCTTGCATCATTAGATGACGCAATCCAAGATGATGCAATCAAGGATGACGCATTCCAGGATGACGCAATCTAGTATTGCACAATCTTGCATCATAGGATGACGCAATCTTGCATCATAGAATGCAATTCAGGAGGTTCTGAGTCAAAAAAGGGTGGGGGGCGCACGTGTGTGCCAACACGTGATCGAGTATTGCGCAATCTTACTTCATAAAGTGATGCAATCCGGGACAATCTTGCACAATCAGTATTGCACAAACATGATCAATAAAGGATGCAACCCACTCATGCAACCAACACGATCCACCTACGAGGACGGTCTCCGTTGTACTGCGCTGTTTTACACGAAACCTGTGGTTTTGATGGACGTGGAGACGTGTGTGATAGGTGGGGAAGGTGGTATAAAAATGAGAAAGAGAAGAGTGCNACGTGGAGACGTGTGTGATAGGTGGGGAAGGTGGTATAAAAATGAGAAAGAGAAGAGTGCATCATGACTTTGTAGCATCATCGATACCAACATGACAACACATGTTCTTTGCTAACATGACATATATTCTCATCTATGAATAAATTTAGGTTTTATAATGATACTGTTTTTCTCTATGATACTTTTTTCGGTGTACACTAACCAGGTGATGAGTGAGTGTACAAAGAAAAGACATTGGAAAACAAAAAAAAACATTTTTTCAAATACAACAATGAATATATATATATATATATATATATATATATATANTTTATAATAATTACACAATTCAAGTAATCCCCACATAAATCACAAGAACAAATGTAAAAACCCTTTTTCATACAAATTGCGTCACGTGGTTTCTAGCTCACAATTACATCAATTAATACCCTGAAATTTAATACAATAAAATATTATGTTCAAAACCTAAGCACGAAATGAGCTCTTATTATTTCTTTATCTTTAGGTTCTATCAAAAGTTCACCAATTTACTTGATTTTTAATCTTCGTTCTTCTCGGAATGTTTCAAAATGAGTTACAGTTAATTCGGAAAAAATAACTATTCCAATGCAATTTTCTCTTTATTCAAAGATACTCATTTAGCATCGAATTACAACAATTTAAATTACGTTCCCTAGCCCACGAAACACACTGGAACAATGTTCGCCTCACAGAGACGTAATACTCACAAAACAGCGAATAATTCTTCAGAAATCGTCGCGTGCTCTCACCAGCACGAAAATACCTCTCGTACTCGACAGGCTGCCCCAGCAGTGATGCTGATGACCTTGAATCGTCGGCGTGCTACCAGGCTTCCACACCACGTGGTCTCGTCTGCTCTGCTCTCCCCTCGAAAACGGCGTCGAAATGTTCGAATCGAACTAATGCTTTTCGAAAATAGGTTGTAGCTTCACTTGGAGCTTTTCCAAACGATACTATGATTCTTTACGTTCGTATTACTTCGGCCGTCCTTCCTCTATTCTCGAGTACTATACAAAAATATCATGAAAATGATATTCGCCGAAATTCGATCTTTGTTCTTACGGCAATTATACATCTTCGCTAATCAACTTTGATTAAGAAATGCTTAACCGGTTCAACTTCCCTTTTTGACTATTAAATGCCACGTGTGATTAAATTCCACTCCTCACGCTGATATTCTCCGTGCTTCTAAAACCCACACGTTTACAATTACGTAAAGCGAACCGTCTCGTCCAATCTACCACGAACAATTGAGAATGAGTCTTCTTTCCGGCTTTCCACCTGCACTAGCCCCCACTCCTTTCTTATGCCTCGTTTATTTCGCCAATCTGGTCGCTTCCTTGTTATTCACTTCACTGGCTCAGCCAGGCGCTTTCATGATTTCTACTTCCTCTCGTATTCTACTCAAAAAATATTCCGTCGCTTCGTATCACGCTCAGAATGCACCCCACTCGGCGCTACATTCAAATGGACGTTCTCCGTATTTTTGTTATAACTCGGCCATTACATCCCCTATAAAATTCTAATAAATACCAAATGATTCA
>NNCF01128393.1:462052-480995 GCA_002313205.1 Laupala kohalensis
ATATATATATGACGTGTCGAGTGTGAGAAGGTGGAGTGTGTCAACACGAAATAAAAAGACTAAAAAATGAGATCAGTTTTCTTGTCACGACAATTTTTATTATATCCGCCTCTAGAATGAAACGCTTCCCTAGCATATTCTATGAATGTCGTATAGAAATCACGATTGACATCTATGCGTGAAAGGATAATAACTTACCTCGTCAAAATCATCATTCGTATCACGATCACCATCTTTAGTATCATCACTCGCTGTCACTGGATCAATGCGGTTCATGTCTTCTAACAAAACCTCATTCTCAGAAGCAGATGCACAAAATGCATCCAATGTTCGACGACAAATAGAACATGAGACAAATAGAACATGTGATGATTTGCGACATGTTTTATTTTTTTTCTTAACAAAACGAAGCTTGAGCCAACACGACGAAAAGAAGTGTGAACGACTGTGACTATTGCTTGATGCAGCAAAAGAGGGTGTCGTCGTATGCGGTGTTGATGCAACCACCTTCGTAAAACGACAGCAAATGTTGTCGAGAAGACGGTGTTCTCCAGTAGTATGGAAATAGCAAACAATGCTTCCAACTAGTGCGTGGGAAAGGAGATGATGGCAGCCGATACACATCAATTGTCTCTTTTTCCCTTTGAAACACTGCGGAATGGCAATGCAATGCACATAACGATAGATATTGCATGTTGTCGTCTGCGAAGGTGGTGTGGGATGCCGTATTTTAAGAACCAGATATTGGAGGATGGAGTGTCGTCTTAGGCGAAGCTTGTGTGCTGATGTGAGGTGTCGATTCTAATGCATTGTCTGACACATGAGTTGACTCTGCCACAGCATAGGGTGTTGAATCTAAAACGGTGAGAGGTGGCGACTATTGTCAGAATATACGATGTACAATTGAAACAGGTGACACCACATGTGCCGACCGTGATACAGGTGTCAATTCTGTCACCGACTGCGTTGACTCGATGAACCCTGCCAAACAAAACAATGCAAACGGTGAAGAGCGATGAGAACATACTCGTAGTCTGTTAACTCGCGTTGATAGCATCTTCGTTTACAAATTCACGCTCTCGCATGCATTGACAACAGTCACGTTGATTGGGCGGAGAACCGTCAATGTGTGTGCGTCCCGTGTTATAATACTTAAGTCAATAACAGAGTCTTAATGCGTGGATCCGATTGAACAGTTGCAGGCAAACGGTCAAATATATGACCAACTTGATGTGCACCTGAGTTGGCGAGGAAAGCGATCGGTAGATGACTCAACGTCTTGTCATTCAAAAAGAGAAGATTTTGTCCAGCGCGATGATATTAGTCGATGGCTTCGATGTGGTCTTCTGCGTCCATGATACGAACGCTCGGAGGTCACACACACCGACGATGTGCGCTCAAACACGACTTTGAGACCTCTGCGCTTTATCTCTCAAAGTAGTTTAAGTAGTAGAACCATAGCAATATGACACACATGCGCCTTCTTTGACACACCTGCATCGCCTATGCAACTCGTGCACCGTCTTCGACACACCTGCATCGACTTTCACGCACCTGCACCGCATTTGCAACGCGACACCCGCTCTTCGCTGCCTTTGCGACAAGACGTGAATGCAGCACATGGGAGTAATCTTACTATATAAAGCATTTCGTCGAGCATCACACTAGCAAGTCGAGATACTCCTGCGGAAGGCATACAGCACACCGATGAGCATCATACAAGCCAGCCAAGCTACCCCGGGAAGAAGAACAAGATGAGTACTCCATCGCTTCTCAACACAGAAACGTAAGTTCATATTCTTTAAAACTTGTAGTATTGTTCCTCTTTCTTACACATAATTTTTTATTCAGTTTCTGTAGATGGACCATTCTGGACATGCAACAATTTATGCAAGATGGAAACTTTGTATTGTGATTATACGGGTTCTTTGTTGTTTGTTATAAACAAATAAAAAATATTTTAATTGTTATAAACATTTTTTAAATTAATAATAATTACAAAAAATTATTATTCTCACTCTAATCACTAAATCCAAAGGGGAGGGAACCGAGTACTCATTCCTGTGGGAGCTACTTACAATTAAACACAGTACTCCGGTGTTCAAGCAGCAAACAAACATACTTTATTTACAGTAAATACACTATTTTCACATTTGTAACAATCATTGTCCTACAGATTTTACGCCTACTGCGACATGGTGTTTCCTTTTTTGTCTGTATGGGTACTCACCAATTTCTGTGGTAACTTGTTCAACCTTTCAGGGATCACACTTTACAACATATTACATTTACACTCAGGGCCTGCTGACATTTAATACACTGACAATTTACTTCTTTTATTACTCTAGGCCTTAACACAATTTTTCTTCGTTAGTGTCCTTGATGATCACATACCAGCTGTCTGTGAATGTCAGATGCGCGGAGCGATCAGATTTCATTGCTCATCAGCTTAATTCTTTGAGAATGGTAATCTTCACGCAACACCAAAGTTCGATCTCCTACTGCTTCTAGGAATAAATGTCTCTCACGGCCGTGTCGTGACACGATGTTCTTTTGAATTAATCTCTTTACTTTTACGTCGATGGCAACATTTTCTTTAATTTTGGTCGCTGGCTTATGTATTGCGTCTCGAATACCTGCTCGCCGCTGACCTCCGGACTATCCGTCACTAATTATCTGGCCATCACGCTGACTTCTCTGACACACAAATTTACAACCGCAACTCAACACGACTCAACGACATTCACTGTTTCCTACACTGTTTTATGATACTGCTACTATTGTCACCTGCATCGATAATCACTTTGGGTTCTCAGGCGGACCTGTTGGTCTCACGATAGCTATACCCTCCGTCAATTTTACCACACTTCACTTTATCGAAAAACGTTATTTGCTCGATCACAATCACGACACTCTCGGATAACAAGTCCAAAATCGAAATCATTTCCAAGTCAACATCTGAATCTCACCAGCATCAATTTAGAATCATTTCTAAAAAATTCTCAGAGTCCTCTCACTAATCATCTCCAAAAATCATGTTCGAATCGTCTCACACAAAAAATCTCTGAGTCCTCAAAAATTCACACCAAAAATCATATTCGAATCATCTCACAAATCAACGTCAGTGGTCACTGTCTGAATCTCATCAGAACCAAAATAGAGATTTAGCTGACAAAATCAAAAATAGAAAATCAGTACGGAGAATCACCTCCAAATTCAAAATACCAAATCAGCTTATAATATCCAACTAAAAATCAGCTCCAGCTCGGAATCAAAATAGAAATTGAATTACGAATTTTACACTAAACCAACTCAGAATCCGAATAGAAAATCAGTCGAATCAAAAATAGAAAAATCAGCACGGAGAATCATCTCCCGAATCGACTCAGAAACACAACAAAAATCCTCTGAAAATCAAACTAAAAATCCGCCTCCATGCTTCTCTGCTCAGCTTTTTATTGACAATTTTAGCTCACGTGGTATTCCCCTACTTTTGAACGCTCCCAAGTAAAGTTTTCGGTCTATTTCAGCCCCCCCCACATTTTCTATTGGGTATATTCTAAAGGAGGTGTGTATCTGTAGCCTGTTGCCAATTACTACTTTCGGTTCCGCCTACACTGAATTTAGACTGGTTCTCGAAATGTTTATTACTCTTCAGAATTCTATGGTTCTAAAAGAAGGTCAGTCAGCCATTTTGTTTTTTTCTCGGGAACAATGTCCTTTGTTCAAATTTTCCCTACGCAGTGGCTTCTGCGGCAAGTTTTTTTGACACCTAGTTTTATGTTTTTATGATAGTGCGGCCCCTTTTTGATGTGGTGTCTCTCCTCAGCGAGTTGCAACTTGCTTCTGCTGCACCCTAGATTTATTGCTTCTTTTGAATTTAGACCCTTTTTGTAGTATGCCGAAACCATTGCCAAAATTTCCTTTTTTAAAACCTCGCCTCTTTTTGGGAGCCGTGTGCCAAGAGACATTCGCTGCCCTTCGCAGTTCTCACACTCACCCGAAGCCGCTTGGGGATTCGACTGTCCCTTACGTCCGCTCTTGCGCGCTGTCTTTCACATTGAATTTTATATTTTATTATTTCGACAAGTTCCAGCTTGTGCGCTGCAGACCACACCCCAGTGTCTGCAGACCACCCGCAACGTCTCCTTCTACGTGTTCCAGTTTTTTGCCCTTATATTTGCTTATATTTTTGAGATCGTGGTTCATTCGTTAAACCAATTAATCCACGGTCCCAATATATAAAAGTTAATCTATCCTTCGAGACGGGGTCATGGAATCATTCATATTCGGTCCGCCATGTGACATAGAGGAATTAAGCTTCCACGTTCCAATAATTGCACAATAGTTGTCAAGCAATCATCATTACTTATGGTAAAAAAAGGGTTATAATGCGCAGTATAGGGTGGGTGACTTGGATTATATGGATTTACCGAAAATTATTAAAAGTATGTTGGGAAAGATGAAGACGATCTATGTCAAATGTGCCCAAAAACGGAGTGGTTAAGATGCAGACATCAACTTTTTCATTATAGAGACATATGGATGTCATAAGTTACGTAAAACGAGAGTTTCAGAAAAGTAGATTATTCGAGAGTGTTGGGAAGGAGAATTGTCGGGTTGGAGTTAAACGCTCGCCACTTCTTGGCACTCTATCTATGGATGACGGAGAAGAAAAACATTCCTACACCTTTTGCAACACTTCAATCGTATAAGACTAATTTTTTATTTGTTTGTTTAAAATGATTTGTGAAGAGACCCATTTTTCACGTTTCTTTGCAGTGAGTTTCAGAAAAAGATGGAAGCGTTCTCCACCAAATTTACCTGAGTGTAATCCAGATTCTAATCATATATGGAAAATGAAAGATGGATCAATAGAGAAATAAAAAGCAATGTGATACAGAAAAAAGTGTTCATATTTTTTCTTTTCCTTACCACCCCCACCTACATGCCAGGTAGGGTAATTTTAACAGGAGGATAAAACATATTTGCCCTTGAAGACTATTTTCCCTTCATTGTTTGATCTACATGGAGAAAGTGTGTGTGAGAGAGATGTTTTCTCTAGAAGAGTTTCTAGAGAAATGTTTTCTCTAGAAGAGTTTCATTCACATCTCTCTCTCTTCCACAACTCTGACAGAGTTCACGCGCTGCTTTTACACGTAACAAACAATTATTTTTCCCCTTATCATACGGGGTGAGTAGGTTAGAAACAAAAAACAAATAAAATGTGATAAATAATTTTATTTTATAAAAACATTTATTTTTTACAATATTTTGTTCATCAATCTTTGAATTATGTTTCGCTTCGAACCCCAACAATTTGACATAGCGAAGGGGTCTCTTTTTTCATAGGACTTCTCCACCAGAAAGTCTTTTGGATAACATGTGGACTGCAATTCCTCTCGGTAGAAGCGTCCAGCGATAGCTTCCCAAGCTCATCTTCGATGGAGTACTTTACAGGATTCGAGAGATGAACTTGAACGATCTTGATAAGTTCCGATGTCCTAGAGTGTTCACAACCTTTCTGAAAGTTTTGTTTTTAGTTGCTAATGCGAACGAGATCACCGACATGAAACTTTTTGTCCTACGATCGAGAGTCTTCACGAGTCTATCGTCATTAACATCTTTCGGTGGCAGTCCTGTAGTGAGATTCTTCGTAGCATTGTACTCACGGTGAAGACTGGAGAGAATGATCAACCAATGATGCGAACCTTCTGCAAAGAAACGATGCCACTTCCGCGCTTTGAACGTGCGATTGAAACGTTCCACAACACATGATTTCATGATGGAGAAGGTGAAGTAATGACAATATCTTTGCCTTTTAACCACGTTGCAAAAACGGTATTGTAGAACTCTGTACCATGACCTCTCTATAAAAGTGTGTGAGTTTGCGTATAGAGGAGAACAGGATATGCTCGAACACCTTCTCAATAGCAGCTCCCGTCTTATTCTTCACCAGTTCAGCCCATGCATAGTTCGTATAGACATCGATTAACGTCAATATGTAACGCATGCCTCTATTGCTTTTGGCATAGGTCTGCATTTCCACCAAATCTGACTGTCAGAGATCGTCCAATCCCTTGGTGAGCACGCGATGTGTGAGATAGTGTTTGCGAGCCGGTGCGTGAAGTTCTCGCACAATTCCAGATCACACATCATCGCTTTTTGTTCTAGAACAATCTGTTTTTTCTTCTATTTATTCTATGTGTCCAGCGTCACAAAGCTCGTTTTCAATTTCCATAATTTCTCTACTAAGTCCGCCATACCCCGGCGATTGTGAGGCGTGTAAAAGACGTAAACGTTCCACAATCGTATTCGGAACACGCCAATATGAGTAGCTTGGAGGTGTCAAAAAACGAGGACCCGATCCTCTCTTCGACGTGGTGCACGTGTCACGTCTCAACACATCCATTATGATTTATACTTGAGGATTTTAGTTTGTTTAATGCGACCACGTTCATAGCAATTTTTTATATGGGCACTCGTTGTCTCTAAGAGATGTTAATATTCAGATTTATCTGACGGGGACACGTCTCGCATATCTGGGTGTCTCAAAAACACGAGTTTTTTGAGACCGGATGTCGCAGCATATTTCTCCTCTCTCACCGTGAATGTACCATCTTCGTTAAATTTCATGCATGCACTCCCCAAATACATCTCATCATCGATGATATGGTGTCCGTACTCACTATCCGTGCGTCCCCTAATCATAGCCAACCATTCGAGGTACCACGGACTTGTGACACGCAAAAACCAAGCTCACCTGTATTCTCCTCCTCATCTAGCTATTCTTTATACGGCCGATGCAAGGAGGTGGATTGTTCTGCATCGCGACGCGGGGGTGAAGTGAAAGATGACTCTCCTCCCTCAGGTGTGAGCGGTGAGGTGGTGAAAGGACGTTTTGCGAAGCTCCTTTTTTTGTCGCGCCTTCCCGATGGCCTTCTCTAGAGGGTCCTTCACATAGATATCCAACAGTCTTCTGCGATCACCAACCATGACATGGAGCTCTTGTGTGTTTGGGCGTATGTTTTCACGAACGCGACCAATTTCATCTTCACCCTAGAACAGCAGACGTGGAGACGGCGGTGGTGGAGGTATTCCGTGCACTTGGTTTTTTTTTCAACCTGTCGCTCTCAGATATCATACATTGTTTGACGAATCGCCTCATTTTCTATGGTAGCCATCAGTGTTTCGCGCGTTGGGATAGCTTCGCTTGCTTCGCTCGGTTTTCCTTTTCTTCAGAAGGGTTTCGCCATGTTCCCGAATAACTTTGTTTTCACTTTAAATATAGCAGCGGTAGCTAATGCTGCTGCATGTTCACAAAGTACAGCATTATGAGAAGTCATGCGCTCCCACGAACGTTTTACAAGTGTTTTGACCGCTTTCTTGCGCTCATTGCCTCCCTCGTAGTGATGGTAAACAATATCATGCTCCCTACATGCGTGTTCGAGAGCGTTGATGCCGCGATCCCCACGCGCTATCCATTTTATCTATTTTGTACCAGGGTCGCAGGATTCGCAGTCCGGAATATGTAGCTCAATAGGCAATGCATTATTGGCGCGATTGACCCAACCGCCAATTACAGCATGTCCGCTCTTGTCATCGGGAAATCACACCATCCATACTATCTGAAAATGGTTGCAAGGTTGATGTCTTGTCGAAAAGTAATCAGCATGTTTGCATTATCACGAATCAGTTCTTTCGGAAAATTCGTACAGGTTTGACAAATGTACAACACTTCGCTTTGTCTTATCACGCCCCGCCGCAAAATAGGCTTTGATACAATCATGTTTATCTGTTGCAACATCATCGAACGCAAATACGCTATTGGGAATAGTCTTTGATGGAAAGATCACTTTCTCGTGCTCAGAAAACACATCAAATCCACAGAGACCATCCGTGAAACTACTTAGAAAATAATACAAAGGTTGATTTGCGTGTTGTGGTGTAGAGATGAATGTGTTGAAACTTGAGGTCGTTCGGTTTTGTCAAGAGGGAAATGACAACAATTATTTTCCTACAACCCGATGGACCCACAATCAGTGCACGAACATTGTCCATCAAAAGAGGACCGTTTCTACTCACCTGCGGAGAAGAAGAAGAATCCAATAGTTGGACGACGTTGTGTATGTAAAGCGGTGAAGACTGTACAGCCATATCCATTGAAAACAACTGCGATGAACATGAGAATGAAACTCAATAAATAATGCAAACACTTCCTCACATAACACATTTGCCATCCTCTACGCAGGTTGCATGAATGTCTTTGACCGCAACGTAAGAGACAGTGTAAAACGTATGGGATGTCATTATTATTTTGAAGACAAGCGCATCACCGGTGTTGGTGAACCCGAGCGGAGAGCGATATTGCAACGATAGGGTATGTGGATGCAGTTGTTCGTAGCGCTACACGTGAGGAAGAAGAAGCATTCAAACACTATGTGAATGGGAAAATAAAAGACATCCCACCTGTCATCCTCACTATCACACTCACTATCACGTAGTTGTCGATCGTCTACCCTACCCGACGACTATTAGTCACTTGAACCGGGTGCAGCTGCGTATAACGGCTCATTGGATGTGCTAGGCTATTCTCCTTCAGAGAGGGTGGCGATGACATGGCTGTCTAACGGTGATGAAAATTGGGTAAAACTCGATGGGACTAAACTTTTTCCGGTTGAGACATATTGTTATTATGCGTTTAAAAACGAACCCAGAACATCTGATGTGAAGGATAAAACGAGAGAACAGTACGTTTTTTATAGAATTTGACTACATCATTCCCTATGCACATTGGTTTGTGGAATATCAAAATTTACACGAGTAAAAACAACACGCAAAAATTAGGGCGAAAGAACGTTATGTGTTTAGTATTGCAACACCTGTGGAACAGTGTACATAACAGGATGGAGCAGATAAGTCTAAAGAAAAAGAAAAAGAAGATGAGAGTGCTGCCGAAGGGTATGCGTCTGGGAGCATTGCTTCTCCTCCTACACCTGATTGGTGCTTTTGGATCCATGGGTTCTCTCGCCAACGCTGTGAATAATGCGAAAACAACCAAACTTAAACTCGAAGAGATGATGTGTCATAACAAAGCGATGGAGGGGAAGGGTGTTTTTGTAGCGCGACATGCAAATCGTCGAAAGGGCAAAAGAGTGTGTAATCAGAATAGAGGAGAGAGGAGGAAGAGTGGGAGTGGTAGAAAGCAACAACCAACCAAAAACTTGTTTTCAAGGGGTTTCCGAAACGCAGCATGACAGATCAAGAAATGTTGTACCACGCTCGTGCATTGAAAATTCCCTATTACAGAGTAGTGTTAAAGCGCAATACATACCGCGTAAGAAAAAAGATTAGAATCAGCCGTTATCAATCGGGATGATATTTCGGGACCTGGAATACATTTTGTTGCATACACCCTACGTGTGCTATTTTGACTCATTCGGCTTACCTCCCCCACCTGAATGTCTCACCTATGTCCGCATACAACGTTGTCGAAACCCAACCTACAACAGAACGCAAGTACAAGATTTTAATACTGAAAATTGCGGTCGATGGTCTTCAATTCCCTTTTTTCGCTTGGAAATGGTGATTGTGTCGTAGATCGAAGCGATGAGTCTAACACTCACTATAAACGGTACTGCTCCCGTCTTCACGGTGAGTTACACGCCACCCATCGTGATAGACGGATCCTATGAACACGCACTCTTAAGTTTGCAAACCAAGAACACAGCTTTAAACGTGTTTCACATAGCAAATCGATTCTGTTACAAGGACGACAAAACGATGCAAGTGTACCTCATCACCCTCCCTGTTGGCACCTATACCATTGACGATATCGCACAGTACCTCAACACGCTCCTCCATCAACAGTTTCCGGAGGATTTTCGTAGTAAATAACGTTTTTTCGACCTTCAAGCAGATACACTCACACACAAGTGTTTTGTGAAAACATCGTTTAAACTCAATTTCAACGTTGAAAAATCCATCGGTCCACTCCTCGGATTCCACTCTATTCTCGCACCCATCACACCTTGGAAAAGGAGGTGAAATTAACAGATTGTTTCAATATCTTTATCAATTGTAATATTAATGAGAGCGGATTCACCAATAGCCGAAAGATGAACACTCTCAATCAATTTCATATGGACAATCAGCTTCGTTCTATTGTTGAAGAAACATTGCAATCCGTTGTGGGACATCGTGTGACTACACATTATATCGAAGACATTACCATTCGTTTGGAGAGAGTTGATGGTACACTCACGGTTTCGCGAAGGAACACCCTTCTCATACTGTCTTCTACTAAGACCCGCGTCATGTATAAAATGAAACCGCTTCCCCGCCAACAGCACACTGCTTTGCACCCCCGTAACGTTGACATAGAAGAGCAGACGCGTGATACGTGCGTTGGGTTACATCCTGCTACGAGATGAAAAGAAAGAAGAAACACAAGTGATGTGAGTCGGAAGATAAATCTCCACAATGCCTGTCTTCACATCGAAGATGTGCAACCCATGCGCAGGGAGACGCGGGTTGTGGGCTATGAGATGCATAATTATACCCCTTACACCACACAGCTACAATAACAACGATGACATACGTATTGCCGAGAATCACAAAGATGCAATCACATTGCCATCCGACAGTGTGATTCTGATCGAGGGAAAGACTTTGAAAAAAGATGTATCACCTGCGACGAGGACACCCTCGCAACTCGACGGAAATGGGCGGGCCTTTCTTTTTTCTTAAATTCGTTATGAAATCAATGGCAACCAGATCGATTGTACACCACTTCCCGGTATTGTAGGAAGGTGATGGTCAATGAAAAATGTACGTTGGCTCTCCCCCGAAGAACGCCGACAGTTTCATTTTGCGGGTGATACAGATGAGCGATGGTCCCAACACTACTCACTCATCAAGTCAGATGGACTATTCACGGTTTTGATTCCTCTCAAACTGTTGATGGGATTCGCGGAAGACCATTCTCACGTCATTTATGGTTTTTCCTAAGAATTGGTCTTGACACGCTCAAGAACGGATAAAGACAGTTTATTTTCGACGGAAGCAGAAGCAGCAACAAAGAGTTTCGTTCAAATTGATCGTACCACATGGTGCATGTTACGTACATGTGAAGGTGGATCGAGCAATCACGCTCTATCTCTCTGAAGTAGTGAAGCTTGGCAAGGAAATCCCTATTTGATTCAACAATTGGGAACTCCATGAACTGCCATCCGTCACCCAAACAACAAAGAATATGTGGTCGGTTAAGGGTGCCTCTTCCAAGGAGCAACCGCTCTATTTCATTTTCGGTCTGCAAGCAGACAGACGTGGTAATTTAAAGAAAAATTCCAGCGAATTCGATCACGCCAATATGCGCACGGCAACGTTATTTTTAAACGATAAACGACTTCCATACAACGATATACTTATGGATTGGCCATCAAAGGGGGTGGTGAAATACTCCCGCCCGAAACGTACAATCTATTTAAGAGTTTTGAGAATGGGTATTACGATAGAGAATATCTCACTGTCGTGACAGCTGATGCCTTTTGCAAAATGTAACCGTTTATCGTGTTTGATTGCACAAAGATTGAACCACCTACCATTGGATCGAGTGTGGATATCAAAATCGATTTTGAAACAGAGACAAATATACCAGCGAAAACATCTGCCTATTGTCTGTACCCGCGTGCCTGTAGTTATGTTCTCGTTAAGGGTATTGTCACCAAATATAACTAAAGACTTGCATGTCATCTCTCGTCAGTGGTGTTGTGATCGTGTGAGTGGAAGGATCATGTCAATCCTTGAGGTGCAGCAGCAGGAACAGGAGAGGAAAGAGAAGGAAAAAGAAAATGTCAACAGTTCTCGTAAAAGAGGGAAATGTACACCGGGTTCATATGAGCGTATGATCCGAGTTGAGAAGTAGGAAGAGCAGGTGGTGTGTCTTCGTTTCGGTATGAAAAAGAAGATGAGGAAGGTGTATGGACAAGTGACTGGTACAAACAGAGGAAGAAGACAAGGAATCCGACAGGGACAGCAGATATTTGTTCTCCCGGCACAAGACTATGCAAAATGGTTTCTGGAGGGAGTGAAATTTGCTGTTCTTCAATCAATGCATCCCTGATTGTATAAAAAAGTTGTACTCTCTTTTTTTGCGATAAAAACATGGTACAATCATGTTCTCTCAATTTCTTTCCTTTCCTTCCTTTCCCAACCGATGTATTGATGAAAAATATAAAAAAACTATGGATAGAGATTATACTATTTTACTTTCATATAAAGAATACGCAGAGAGAGGAAACAGAATTGTAATTCAGACATGCATACATTCCCCCCCCCCTCTTTTTTAATCAAATGTTATCATAATATTGTATCCATCACCAACTGTCATACCTCACATACTTAACTGTCGGATTCATAGCCAATAATTTATCTAGGTCTGGTTGCGTTTTGAATATCTCAGTAGGTCTAGAAAACGAAAAACAAAACTATAGATGAAAGTGTAAAAAAATGTTTTAAAACAGGGTAGTCGAATGTATATTAAAAATAACATGAACTACTTACTTATTAGAAAAGAAACATTTGAAGTCGTTGGTGTCGACCAGAATTGTCTTTTTTCCATATTTTGTGTGTACAATTTTACTGCGCAATGGTTTGAAGACTTCCCCGTTGGAATGTTCTGAAAGTTTGATGTGGTACAATGTTGTAGGCCATGACATTTTGTTTAAATTACCTCCAGGTAAAATGTTTTTTAAATAATGAAATGAATCTATTGCATCATAAAAAATATGGAACATGAATTTTACAAACTTTAATGCTACACACTCTTCTTCTGTAACATTCTGCTGCTCTGGAAGAGGTATTTCCTGTTTACATATTGTCTCGTCTTGCAACCTGAATGAAAATAATAAAAGGAGTACACACACCTCTCTCTACTTTCAAACGCAACACTCTATTTTTAAGTTTAAAACAGACTTGCACAGATTGATGTGAACGTAACACTATCTTCTTGCATGATGGTTCCTGTGAGGAGGGAGTAGTAGTAGAAGTCGACGACGATGACGACTCAACCATCCTCTTTCGACCCATTTTTTCCATTCTTTAAATATTCACGAAATCTATGGGTAATCAATAGAAAGTTAAATTTTTTATCTTTATAACCACAAATACAACGTTTAATCTTAAGTTATTCCTAGTAAGAACATACGTGATATGTTGTGTGTTCACTCATTTTAATGTAGCCAAGAGCTCCATATTCTTGACGGTTACGCGATGCATCTCATCAGAAGGAGGAGGGGGAGAAGAAGGAGAATTCATATCTTCTTCATCGTTGAAGCTAAGACATATAACATCCATTTGTTTACTTTAAAACTTAACGGGATACACTTAACATTATTATTATTATTAACAATGAACGATGTTTCTAAAGAAGCGAGTTTCGTTGAAAACGTTGCTGCAGTCTGGAAAAAAAGTTGTCTGTTCATTGTGACTGAGGTCGCAGAACTGCTGCTGGGTGTTTCTGGTCGAGTTTTATACATACGTTTCATGCGGTGAGGATGAAAGCAAGAGAACACGTGTGCATGCTTGCGACAAAGACGCTCCACCTGCATTTTTGCTGACGCCAACATTCTTGAACGTGTATTGCAGAGCTGGTGATGGAGCTTTGACGCACACGTGCATGCCTCCGACAAAGACGATGGAGCTGCACTTTTCCTGGCGTCCGCATTCTTAAACACGTACTGCAGAGCGCTTTAACGTACGTGTTGCAAGAACCAGATGCTTCACTGCGTCGTAGTCTCAAGCGTCAGCATACTTTTTCCCGTGGGAAAGCGAAGCAAAGCACGTGTGCCTCGAGAGAAGGGTATATAAAAGCTGCTGCAGTCTCTCAGAGCTCAGTGCTTTAAGAAATTGTATCATGGACGGAGATCTAAGTGGGTGGTCCTCCTACGCAAGAAATATTGGTGATCAAGCATTGCAGATTTTACAATGTGAGTTTTCACTCTCTCTCTCTCTCTCTTTGAACTCTTAACAGATAAAATTAAAGTTGATAAATGTCATACTTTATATATGTCTTACCAGATAAATAATTATTATTAGTTGTAATTGCCATTGATATTAATAATATAGTTGTTACTGTTATTAATAATATCATACAATAAAATTAATACTATTATAATAATGAAATTAATATCAGATTCGTAACTTCAAAAAATAAGTTTTCTTGTTACTAATAATACTAAATTGTTAAATTTTCATTTGATTTATTTTGCTTGTAGAATAGCTTGGAGAGTGAAAGGGGAGGAGGAAAATGACGTCTCATCTTCAGTGGGTGCATGGTGAGACTATCAATATCTTTTTCTTTCTCTTTGCCTCTTACACTCATTTTCATATTCATATATTCTTATATAATAATGATATAACAAATTTGTATTAACAAATGCTATATTTAAAAAATATTTTTATAAATATAAATATATTTATAATTTTAAAAAATTGAAAAATTTTTATTTAAATTTTTAAAAAATTGTCGAAAATCTTTTTCTTTGAAAAAAATTGTCGAAAATCTTTTTCTTTGAAAAAAATTGTTTGAAAATTTTTTTCGAAATTTATTTGGAAACAATTTTTTTTCAAAAAAATTCGTTAACCCTTACAATACACGTGATCTCTCTCATGATGACCACCTTTGGTTTTAGAGAATCGCGTCGATAATCAAAGAATGAAGGTGATTGTGGAGGATGTTGCAGAGGAGGAGTTGGAGGTGTCGGAGGAGTTGGAGGTGTCGGAGGAGTTGGAGGAGGAGCAGGAGGATCAACAACCACCTACTCAAGAGATGGATGCGATACAGCACGACGTGTATGCTACCATGATACTTTGTTTTTAACAAAATGCTCTACGATTATTTGTTCTAGTTCATTATTTTTTTAAGATATTGATTGGGAGGAATCCCTCATCTTGTTAGAACGATACATCTCGCTCCAGGGAGATATAATCCAGGCGATTGACAACAATAAGACAGTGGCGTTAAATAACCTTCTGTGATTCATCATACTCGCGATCTCGAACCGTTTCAGTGGTCATATCATAAGATGACAGTAGAGGATGAACAAGAGGAAGTTGATGATTGCAAACAACAAAGCAGTGGCGTGGTGCGACCTTCTGTGATTCATCATACACGCGAACTCGAACAGCTTCAGTGGTCGGAGCGATGTATCTCTTTGAATGGAAATATTTTGCGTGGAAGTATAGAGAACACTATCGATATTTAACAACCGTCAATAATTTTAGACTATTGCCAAGCACCATTCCTTTCAACTTTGCATTGTTTACACAATCCGTACTACAAAATTATCGCATGTTTAAAGTGTGAATTTGTGATAAAAAAACCTTCCGCGTCGGAACATGATCATATGTAAACCTCAAAAAAAATTCTCTTTTCCCGGCACGAACTTTTCTTCTTCTTCTTCTTCTTCTTCTTCTTCTTCTTCTTCTGAAGAGCACTACCGTACCCATAATGTGGCGCCGATCAATACACGTTTCGATGAGTTCCATGAGCGGGAGAGCGGTAAAGCGATAAAAAATATGTTATCCATCACATTGATTGTCACCGCATGAATGACAACCATGTTGGATCCGCCTACGTCAAGTTACTCCATCCGTTAATATTAATAAAAAGAATTGTTAATGTTGAGAATGCTGATGTGGTGTGTTTCGTTTGGCTCATTGCTGTATGTTCTACCATCATAATCGTTCTCACATTCCATATTCTAATCGTCCGTCACACTATGGTACACTATTTCATCAACTCATCTCTACTGTAGCTTTGACATATATTTCTTTCCCGAAAGTGATCGATGTACACCGTTTCACAGCACAAAATCCAGATTATTCTTGCCACGTCCATCAACTTTGGTTGATGTCACAGAACAAGAGGGTGGTAGATCACATTTATTATACGCAGGTGGTGAAGCAACACCACACCAACCTCTTATTGTATCAAGAATATTACTGTTGGATGAAAGATGTGGGACAATTATCGGTAGTCAATTGTCGAAACTTGCACATCGCGTATCTTCATGTGATTCATGTTTACGTGTTTTCCGACACCAAGGAACATTCAATTCTCACGACTGCCACACAGTAGAAATAGGGTCATTTTATCTTCACGAGCATTCGCGAACATGTATTTTAAAAATTATGGATGGCAACAGCGCACATCAACTATTGCAATTTTGATGCTTTCTCGGAATCCATTGCATCGTGTCAACCACCGGCCCATGCATCCTATTTCGAGGCTTACCAACATAACACACCTTCTGCAGTCGGACTCCAAGTGGTCTTCACCTTTGATAAGGTGCGCAATTGCTATCTATCGTTTCGCAGCTGTGATGTGGCAAACCAGCTGTTGCAGACGTTGAAGGACATTGCACACGACTATGAAGCATATGTCAACAAACCCTTACCGCTTGTGATGCATCCTGATGATGCCTTTCATTTTCGTAGCGCGACATGTTGTATTTACGGGAGAGGTTTAACACAAACTGACTGCGTACGTGATCACAATTACTGGTGTACATCGCGGTGCCGCACACAACGAGTGTAATGTAAATTATCAAGTGCCTCTTCACATTCCTATATTGATTCACATCTCTGCTTCTTACAATTCCCATTTCACTCTTGGCGACATAGGAAAAGATTCAAGTTTTAAAATACATAAAACATTTATTGTGCCCCACAATCACGAGCGTTTCATCTCTATGTCGATACGTGTTGGCAAAGTGGAGCTTCGTTTTCTCGACTGCTTTAAATCTATGTCTGATTCGCTCGACGCTTTGGCACGCACCATCCGACGCATTGGACACATGTTCGCACGCATTTTCACGACGACAACCATTTCGCTTTGGCGTGTAGAAAGGGTGTTTTTTCCCGTACGGCTATGTCAATGCGGTAGCGAAACTCGTAGAAACGACATTACCGCCCAAGTATGCGTTTTTCAGTCGCCTCTTCGGAACTCACATTTCTGACGAAGATTACCTGCGTGCACAACACGTCTGGGAAGCGTTCGGGATTCGCAATCTCTCTGACTATGTCGATTTGTAATTGAAAAACGATGTAATTCTCCTCATAGACATCTTTGAATCGTTTTGAAAGTTGTGTATTCTCTCGATCCTTCACGTTGTCTCCCACACTGTCTCTGTCGTGGGATGCCGTGTTTAAAATAGTGGGGGTGATTTTGGAACTGGTCACCGACGAGAAAATGTTTCTCTTTTTCGAAAAGGGGGTTCGCATTGCTTGTGCGAAAAGAGTGCTTGACATGCGCGAGCCAACAATGTATTCATGGATGACAGCTACAATTCGTTAGAACAAGATCGTTGTCTTCAATATATCGACTGTAATAATCTGTATAGACAGGCCATGTCACAAGCCTTACCCATCGGTGTTTTTCAATCGGTGTCGGACGTTGCCAACTTTGATGTAGCGCGAGCGAACATCTCCATGTCACCTTCATTGACTTGCCGCTTTGCCCCGAGACGCAATACCACCCCATCCGCAGAGTCGACAACCGAATCTGATGGCCACACTTCTTCTACGTTGCCACTACGTCATTCACATTAGAAATTTTCAACAAGCCATAAACATGGGTAGATACTCCTTCACATTCATCGCATTCTCTCCTTTCGTCCAAGTCATTGGCTTCTCCCCTACCTCGAACGTAACACTGCATTACGAAAGAATGCCACCTCTTCTTTCGAAACGAATTTCCTTAAATTGATGGACAATAGTTGAGCGGGACAAGTTGCTATTGCTGGACATATCTATCTCGTCAACAAGTGGGAGGGAAAGTGCGGAACGCGGAAACTCATTTCATGTCCAGCGTTTCCCTGTAGTTGGCCGATCGAAGATGATTTTATGACTATCGAGCTCCTAAAAACAGAAGTGCTAATGAATAAACCTATTTACGTCGGATTTTTGATTTTAGAACTCTCCAAATATCACATGTTCGATTTCTTCCATACGTTTCTCAAACCGCACATACCCGACATGAAACTATTGAATATGGACACATATAATTATATTCCGTCGACGTCGCGTAATCTGTATCACGTGATGAATCTATATCCTTCCTACTATGACACATCCACATTTGAAGCGTCGAATTGATTTGCTATACTTCCATGCAATAAGAAAGTGTTAAGTCTGTTTAAGGATGAGTGTGGAAACGACATATTGACAGAAGTTGTGAGTCCTCGACCGAAAATGTATGCGATTCAAATGCTCTCTCAACGTGTCTCGTGCAGGGCAAAAGGTATTCAACACTAGGTTGTGCGATAGTATTGTTTCGACTGCTACTTAGACAGTTTATTCCACAAGTCGCGCATGAATATGCAACATTGCATCCTCTCAAAATCGCATACAATTTATTCGATCGAGCAACTGAAGCCCTATCGTGGGGTCACTATCACATTCCATCAGATCAGAGTGAACTGTCGTCGTGAGCTGTAATCATGGCAGACGCGATCACTGGTCTCGCATGCAATATCATCCATATCATTGTCCAGATTCAAGATGGTCGGTCGACAATGTGTGACATGGAAATCGATACACATTTAAAACTATTAACAATGTTTGAGATATTGAGTCATCAGCTTGAATGTGATACACTATGCAGTCTCATTCAAGAACGGGTCACCGTCCTGCGACGCTCTGCTCTCTGTTATCTCCATCTGAAAATCTACCACCCACTTATGGTGGAGCCGATCGATTATAATCGACCAACTATTTGACTATGCGTAAGTTTTTTATTCCCCTTTCTTGTACTATATTATTATATGTTACTTACACGTTTTTTAATGTTTCAGATCATGTGATTGTCAATGATGCTGTCATGCTACAGACTCTCAATGGGATTATCATTTTTTTGTATATGTTTCTATATTCATTTTTT
>NNCF01128393.1:483113-497083 GCA_002313205.1 Laupala kohalensis
TATATATATATATATATATATATATATATAATGTCTGCTAACAAAGAACATGCGCTGTCCTGTATTATCATGTTGGAATCCACTATGACTCAACGTCATGATACACTCTTCTCTTTCTCATTTTTATACCACTTCCTACCACCCAGGACATACGACGCCACATCCATCACTCACAAAACCACTGTTCTCGGGGAAAACAGCGCAGTACATCGTCGACCGTCATCACCGGTGGATCGTGTTGTTACATCAGCGGGCTGCATTCTGGATTGGTCAAGATTGCGCAATACTCGTTGTGCAGAAACCGGTACATCCTATTGTGGGGGTCGCATCCTATGAGGTAAGATTGCATCGTCATGAATTGATCAAGATTGCGCCATACTCCAATGCGTCAACCTGGATTGCATAATCCTATGATGCAAGATTGCGCAATACTTGTTGTGTTCAAACCGAGACATCCTGTTGTGCAATCCTATGCTACAAGGTAGCGTCATATGATACAAGATTGCATCATCCTATGATGCCTGATTGTGCAATCGTGTGATATAAGATTGCATCATCTTTGTGGAGTAAGATTGCCTCATCATATTATGCAAAATTGAGCAAGTCGCGGGCACGTGTCGACAACACCCCCACCCCCACCCCCATTTGGCTCAGAATCGGCACAAATCACTTCAAGGCTTCGAACAAGTTAACCTCACGTCTGCACCCCCCTTTTTGCGTTCAAACTGGCACACGTGTTATTCTTAGGGGGAAACTGACTCAGAACTGACACACCCGTTTATGACACCTGACACCCCACAACTCGCATCACCCTTTCCCCACCACTTTTTGGCCTGGAACCGGCACAATCTCCTACTGAGATTCATCTATTTCTTTTGTTGACATAGAGTTAATAATCACATTGTCCATTCCAGACAGTAATTCTCTTTCAGTTAGCGTGATGAGAAAATACTCCATTTTTAAAAAAATGTTTGAATGTAGCCTTGTCCTTATAAATATTAATTTTGAAAATGCGCGCTCGCTAATTATTTGCGTTAGTGGTATTGTTAATAAGTACTAGGAAAGTTTATTTAATTCAGGGCACATCACGGAGTATAAATTGTATTGATACATTTATTTAAACGCGCATTTGACACTTGTTCGACAAGGTCGGTTTTCTTTGCAAAACGACTTAAAGCATCAACAAACCTGAGAGTATATTGGTCCTATCGAATGAAGACAGGAAAAAAACAGTTTTACCGAAATTAACGAAACGCCTTGTTCCGCACTGAACACTAACAGACAACAGACTGAATGCATCTGCCTCTGTCATGAGTCCAAGATGTCGAAACTAATACGATTTATTATTTGAATAATTGGGCTCTCGGTACTTTTACAATGCGTCTGGGATACGACAGAATATCGTTAACAGAAAAGGGAAAGAAAAGTCCAGTCGGAGACGTGGATGAGTGAAATATTCCGGGTCTCTCATGTGTTGACGAAATGAACTTGGACGATCTTCGAATCGTTCGCCACTGCTTTTCTCTTGACACATTTGGTTTCTCAAACAATACAAATTTATTTGCTCAGCACTCGCAGTCACAACATGTTAATCACATGATGTAGGTCTATTCTTTAAATATTCAATAAATTAAAAATATCCTTGTCACCTTCTTAGCATAGACCAAACATACTTCAACAAAAGCAAAGAGATAGTTTGATAATTTTGGTTTCTATTTAAGCGCCCTTTTTTCGTTATAAGGCGGTACGCGACGCTATAGGTACGCCTCTATTACGTTCACAAAAATGTTGAATTCGATTAACATTAAATTAACGACCAACATCAGCGACCTGAAACTCTAAATAATTATTTGTAAGCATTTGTGAAATCGTGGAGTAAATCTTTCTTTTTTTCTTTATCCTTTTTGCTTCACTCAATAAGCAATTTGTACCATCGTCTGTTGACGGCACTTTATACCACAATGTTTCATATTTTTTAATCATAATCAATCTTATTCAATCGAGACAAATTATAATATGAGCATGAAGAGAATATAAAAATCCTTTGACAGATTACTAGTGCGATTTAAGCTCCCTCATCTCCTCTTTCTAGTCTGTAAAATATTGGAAGTCGGTTGGCTGCCTCCCTGGTTCCGAGACGTCTTGACCCAGTGATGCTCCTTGATACATCACCTTTCGCTCAAACTAACATCATTTATCTTCGATACTGGAATGATTCACCTACTGGATATTATTATTACAAAGTATTTTTTACCGTGCACGTGCAGCCAAGACATTAGTACAACTTCGGATTCTGCACTAAATTTTAAGAAAAATAACACTAAACAATAACCATTTTCAAGCATTATTGATGTTGCCAACGGTAGTACAATCAACTTACAAAATAAAAGAACCGCGATTGCTTGAAAATGGTTGTTTGGTATCATTATTCTTAAAAATTGGTGTAAAATCTAAAATTAAACTAAATTTTTGTCTTTTACTTGCATGGTAAAAAAATTATTTGCAATAAGAATTATTCAGTAGGTGAATCATTCCAGACGCCAAGGATAAGAATGTTAGTGTTGAGTCGAAGATGATGTGTCAGGGAGTATCTCTGGGTCAAAACGTCGGAGCGAGGAAGTGGTGACAGTGAGGTAGATAGCCAGGCGCCTTCCGATACTTTGGACTGTATACGAAGCGTGAACGCGATGTTCTAGTTACACTTCGAGGCTCTGCTCATAACGCCTTCATGCTCACACTCTTACTTTCTTACCAGCACCTTCATCGTGAAATTATATTCTTTTACGTTTCTAAATTTCAAATTTTAGATTGTAATTTTTTTTCATTATTTCAAATTGGTAATTTGTAAGTGAGGTCGCTCTTTTCATCCTCTGAGGGCGCATTTATCCTCTTTCCGCAAGGGCGCACCGGTCCGCGAGTCGGTGGGCCGGCGGGCCAGTCCGAGTCTGACTACGTATACGAGAAAATTAATTGGAATACCTATATGAAGTCTCACAAAAAGAAAACAAATTCGTGAGTCAGAAATATATTCGCCCGATCCAAGATAGACGGTGGCTTTAGTTTTCTTTAAACATTCAGAATGGGTGTCAGTGCAATGACAGCATTGCACTGAACGCGCAAGATTTCCTTACGATTTCCGTCTCTCAGTATCATGCAGCGGTTTATCCATCAGCCCTGGGAATCTTCGCGAGTAACGGTCAGTAAATGGACCGTAACTACCACAGTTCAATTATTCGACTGCGAAACTCTAGGTGATGAGTCAAGTTTTGTCCCAACGAATGTTTATTGTTATGAAAAATTTCGTGTTGAAAGGAATGTCTGAGAAGATGGAACCCTCACTTTATTATAAAAGAAAATAAATTGTTCTACAATTTGTGCTTTCGTCCGCTAATGAATAATTTTGTGCTCATTCGTAGTCCAGAAGACATATACATAATTCAGATTTTCATTTAAAAAACAAATTTTAATGTGTTTTTTCTTTGTTTCTCATTAATTTTTTAATTTACAGAAGACAGTAATGTTGATTTATTTTCAAGATATATATGTTGCAGCCCGACTGTAAACTCAGCCTCTTTATAAAGAACCTAGGTGCTTTATAAAGAACCGGTCGATAATCTATGAAACTGTTACCCTCTTGAGTGGCTGAAGATTTTCAGTCTCTTTATAAAGTGCCTGACATTCACCGCTCATTAATAAAAGGGACTTCTTACTTACTGTAGTATTTGTAAATATGAAATGTAGCGTGCTATTGAAGCTTATGTACACGGAGCGATAGGAACTAGGGCTGTTGTTAGTAGGTGGGCCGGTTAGCTGGGTTTACCAACAACTTGACCCACGTGGAGGGGTTAGTAGGAGTGGTTAGTAATAGTAATTGATACTAGGAAGAGGTGGATAGAGGAAGAATGGTTCGCTTTTCCGTACTCACAGCTATGTGAACTAGCACATTAATGTAAAATTCCAGTAGACGACAGCAGTGTATTCGTCTTACAAAAAAATGAACAGATTGCTTGAGATGGTTGGTATCATTGTTCTTAAAATTTTGTCAGAATCGAAAATTTAATTAATTTTTTTTGTTTTACTAGCACGGTAAAAAAATAATTTACAATAAGGATTATCCAGTAGGTGAACCATTCCGGCTACCAAGAGTAAGGATATTGTACGTCAGAGAACATCAGTGGGTCAAGACGTCTCAGAGCGAGGAAGTTGTGACGGAGTGAGGGAGGTAAACAAGCGCCTTCCGGTATTTTACAACATATATTTGAAGAAATGTGCTCTCGTCAGTTTTAAAGTCGTCTTTCCAAGAGGGCGCATTTACCCGCGGGCCGGTGGGCCAGTGGATTAGTCCGAGCCTGAGCATCAGTGTTAGGATGGTAGTTTCTTTTGCACATGTGATTTCTAAAATAACGAAATATGCCTTTTGATGCTGTTCTAAAAGGAGTCCAAGAGTAAATACAAAGTACGAAGGACGTTTTTTCCTATCGGAAATTGTAATTAAGTGTCCTCGTCAAAAAAGTTCCGAACTGTCCTTACTCTTTTAGTTTGTTGCCCATTAAATTTGCACTATTGTTCAATCACATATTGTGATTTTAGGAAAGCAATTTTTTTGTTTTCTTTCTTTACTGCGCAGACAGAGGGATAAAGTAACAATGAAGATTGTTATGTTCGGAAGATGTATACAGATATTTTACGACTCATGACATTGAAACTCGCTGCAGGAGAAGAGACCAGAGACACTTAGCGACAGAAATAATGTGAATTAGTTTTTATTAAAACAATAACCAGTTTTCCTTATTACCTCCAGTCACATTTTTCAGGTCATATTGACACAGCATTTTTGGAAAATTAAATATAATCAAAATCTTAAAGGTCATGTGTTTTGCTTTGTTAGTTCTCGATAAATTATGTCTCACAGTCGACTGCAAATAGTTTTTGCGGAAACTTTGTATCCGACGATCAATCAGTATATTGAATATTTATGAAATAGTTAACTTCCAAAAATAAATGCTTTCAAATTAAGATCAGAAGAATTGAGATTTTTACTTGGTACCAGAAGAGAAATTGAAAAGAGGGGAAAATCTCTTAATTACTCTTAGCTTTTTTCATGACGTACTTTCACCCCACCTTAAGTGGAAAACGTGGTTTAATTTCATTACTTTTCAAAATCCCCCGTGTTATTGTGTTCGCCAACTTGACTTTAGCTGGAGCTTGCAATGTATCTGGGCGTCAGCCAGCTTCGTCGGCTACTTTTGGCCAAGGGAAATGGAGTGATCTATTTGGGGAAGAGAGAAATATTCATATCTGCTCAGTAATGTAACGGAGCTGAAATCTGAATTGGACCATTAAAGTGTACATAGGTTTTGTCTCATAATCCCCTAGCTTCATTAGGGATGATGCAAATATCAGGTTTAAATAGCAGTTTTATAATGAATTTCTGGAATAAAAAGGGTGAAAGTTACTAATTTTCTATTGAACATCGAATAAATAAATGACTCATTATATTATATTGAGGATGGTTAATTCACTTGAATATTATCTCAAGACACACCTCGTCTGTCATATAATCCTTATACGAACTGCAATAAAACTATTTAAGCGCTCTCAACGAATTGAGCACTTTATCCATTAATACAATGGCACTTATCGCGAATGATACCTCATCCTATAATGCTAGTGAAAAATGATTTTTATTCTTAATTTTAGCTTAATAATATAATTCAGCAAATAGTTTTAACTATTCTTATTCTTTAAATCCTGTCAATTTAAAACATCTAATGAAGCAATTGTACTAAAGCAGTATATTTTCTGTTTTTTCGCTTATAAGTCAGATGTAGAGTGCAGCATAGGTGGTCTCTGTTCAATTTTTTTCGGAACTCTAAAAAGGAAGAAATTAATTCATGGTGATCGAAATACCGATAGATGTATAGATATGGATTCGATGATCAAAAGATCTCACAAACAAGCCTTTTATCTTCAAAAAACAGGCTACTTTACCTCACAACAACCCATTGTTTCATCTTGCGAAGGTCGTTTGAGCCGCGGTCTGATAAATATCTGCCGCATGACACGCTTTTAGTTCCTTCCTCTTACCTCAGCAACTGGGTCCTGAACGAATTAGGTCAAATGAAAATATCATTCATGGATCAACGTTTTCCGACTGAGGAAAGTCATCAGTCACGTACATCGTAAGCAGTCGGACACCTAATATCTTTCTTTTCCGATTGGAAAAAGTACACGGTTCTTATTGCTAAAAAACGTCCTTTTAATCGCAAGTTGAAGTGAGATCCACGGGCGAGGTATTCTTGAAGACTTTGAGCCATTCCGTAATTGTGTATCATTCGGTCGTTATCAAAGTGGATTTCAATTAAGTATTATATGACATGAAAGGAAACTGGAACTTGTGAACATTATGTTTCCCGAGTACTCCTATAAACCACCAACCCACACTTCAATACTAATTATAACAGTCATTAAATGCACGCAACAGTTCGTATGCTGTTTGAAGCAAAAACGAAAAATGTACGGTAACAATTTAATGGCTCACTAGAGAATTGTTTGCTGAGTAGTATATGAGGAAATTCCTAAATAGACAAATTGAGTTAATTATACTTCAGCGTAGTAGTACCGAAATTAGAGCTACAGTGGATAAGTGAAAACAACTTCAATTCTTGGAAATTAGTTTCATAATGTACTTATATCACCTTCATTACTGAAAGACTTAATTAACTAGATCAAAATTAACTTGCTCAAGGAACGAAAATTTTCCACATTAAAATTAATGTTTTGTCGCAAAGTTTTCAGTAAAGGAATATTAAAAATACCAACATTTTGTGATTGATTTAAAATATTTAATAGAAAGTTCCTCGAAATGTCATTGACTGTGAATGATATTGTACGTCATAGTATTATGAATTATGAAGATTATTCACAATTCTATTGGCATAATAAACCGTAGAGTTAAATTTTAATTAGAAATAATAACAAATAACATCTTGTCATGTAGGTGAAGAGGACGGGGTAAGATGAACTAAGAAAAGTAGGTCCTTCAAATATCTCTTTTATGTATTATCAGAATGGGGATATGAGAATTGATCATTACTATTTCATTATTTGTCACTCATTTTAATGACGATGTTTATATTAAAGAATGTAAAAGACGTTTTCAACAGCTAGGTATCAAAAATGTGCCAACTAGGTATCATGTGAAACACAATAATTTAAGAGAAAGCAGAAACAAAAGGAATTTAGAATTCTAACCACGAATATTGAACATAGTAAACATACAGTCGTTGATTTCTAAATACTTGGAATGAAAATAACACGATAGTATTGTCGATGAATAATTCAAACCTTAATTTTTTTCAAGGGTACTAATTGGCGTTACATTAGTAAGAGATACAGTTGACACAGAAGACAGGTCGAAAATATGTGGTCGGAATGAATAAAACACCATAATAGAATTCACATTAAATTGATCTCTCAATTCGCATCAGCTGAAGTATATTGCCATCAGTTTAAATTATTGTTTTTTTAAATTATTTGTTATTTAGACACATTTTCCTTTTCAAGGCACTGTCCACTAACTCTCAAAACCAGAATTTTTCGAGTGTTTCTTGATTTAATCCAACTATCGTACTTAAAGTTCTCTTGAGTTATTTTATTAAGAATCCAACACATGATTGTATTTCTACAAAAAGAATCGTTAACTGAAATTTGATCAGTTTGTATCTATTTGTATTTACTTGTTCTAGTAGATTCTCTTACTTCTCGATTGACAGTTTTTTTTTTTCATCTTGTTTTATTTTTAGGGCATTCGAAAGAACACAGCATATCGAGGAAATTGCTAAGGATATTTTCACACCGTAAATGTCAGTAATTATAATGCATTAATGTTATTATCATGTAACATATGAGTTAAATATGTACCTTGCTAGAAATGTAATCAGACATTTAATGTTTTCTCATAAAAAATATGCTTTGAAAATTATGACATAATGTCACCTTTGATGGACACCGTCCGTTTTCTCGTGTGGATACGAAACCTTTAGTAAAATATTTATTTGTTAGAGAGCCGAGGAATCGTCGTGGGCAAAGCCGTGGAGGAGACAGCCGCTGTGGAAACTGCCGGAGCAGCCAACAGCCAAAAGCCACCGGCGAACAGCTGACTTCCCAGTCACATGGTTTCTTAGTAGGGACACTCTGGCTAGCGCCCGACTGGCAACCGCCACCGGGAACTGTGCCATACTTAGCACATAACCTCACGGTGCTACCGGCATCAGCGTTCCATTGATTTCGCAGAATTGAGTGACGTAAAAAATGGTTTTCTTTTGGTGGAATGTCAGTCGATAAAAATTATTTTATTGAGGATTGTAAAATATACAATATATCCACACTCTTACGCCATTTTTAATAAATTGCTCCAATTTTTGGAAACACAGTAAATAATAGATCAGTACAGACAAAATTATTGAGAATACCATAAAATAGTCACTTTCCAGGAATTTGATTGATTCAACGGTGACTTCATCGTTCTCAAGTGAATCTCTCTTGTACTTTAAGTCCCGAGATAGAAATTGTATATTTATCTTATCGTACGTGTCATGGTAAAACCCTATTCCGTTTTACTCAATTTAAATATAACTGCAAACATCGAAGCGGCTCATCAAATTGAATGTGCAAAAACATGTCAGCGATGTATCACTGTTTAAGAAAATGTCTTCCTCAAAACATCGATTTATCCTTAACTGTCAAGAGGTATCAAAATTTCCCATAATTGGGAAAAAATTTTACTTAACACTACTCAAGCTAAGTATGTTCGGCGAGATTCTTTCAATGGCATTAGCACCGTACTTCAAATGAAAAACTTGTGAATAAACAATAACAAGCAGACTCGGACTGACCCATAGTTTCGCAGGTCTGTGCGCCGTCTCGAAGAAGGATACATGCGCCCTCTCTTTAAAAAAATAAAAATTCTAAAACCAGAAACGGAAAAGACAAATAAGTTACCACTAAGCGCACGACAAAGGCGCAGATAAGAAGAGCTAGAAGGCGTCATGAGCAGCACCTCGAAGGGCAACTACGACGTCCAAATGACACATGTCTGTTTGGGAAGTCAAATGAGTCAACACCAGAGGTGTAGATTATTACATTAATTCCTGCACATTTCAGTGAAACTTTTTGTCGTTAATAATGATAATTTGCATAACTCTGTCAATTATTGGGTAAAGGGGGGACCCTTTTCAAATTTGTTACATGGGATCAAAACTTTCTGGCAGTTATTTCTTGAAGTATGGTCCATATTATCTTCAAATAGTTTAGTTTAGTTTATCACTTTGAAACACTGACAACGTTATGTATCAATATTACAGGCAATCAATTACTATTTATTTTATATTTTCACTTCATTTCACATAACTATTAAATGTGTTTAAAATAACAAGCAAGTCATCATCTCATTACTGTATTAGTTAGCCAACGTTTCGAGATTTATTGATCTCTTCATCAGGGCCAGCTACAGTACATAACGACAACGTACAGAAATGGTAGTCATATAATTTATTATTTAACATAAAGTACTAAAAAATATAAACATTTACATACCTGAGGTGCAGATAAATTAAAATCATCTATTAAATTTAATATAGTCAACTTCTTTAAAACATTTGTAAGGATTTGACATCATGGAAGGTTCGGTTAGACGTAACCTTCGCCGTCATAATATTTTTGAACACAATGTTACATACAGTATGGGTAACATGAATTATCAATACACAAACATTACCAATATAAAAAACATCAATGGTTTCGTTTGTTTCGTCTAGTCTAGTCTAGTTTTTTCTACTTTTTTTTGGCTTTTGTGTTTTTTGTGATTACATGTAGAACCTTGTCATTCTAGCCCTGATGAAGAGAAAATAAATTTTTCGAAACATGGGCTTTGTAAATAGTGTAGCAATGTCTTTTGACCTAAAGAGGGGGTTCAAGCGGCGGGATGGCAGCGCAGCGCTTTTACATAGGCGAAAAGTAAAAGTCGATGTTTATCGGGTTGNTACAAAGTCATTGATATGACATTCCTATTTAACAGGTAAACTATCATAACAGTTAATTATTTACTATTTAATTATAAAAATAAAAATCTTAATTTCCCGTATAAGAATACGTGATTTTTGCCCATGTGATTCATTAAGCTGACAATCACTGCGCCGTCCGATTGTTTTGAAATAAAAGAAGTATTAAACTTTATTTGTTAACCTTCGTATTCGCTTTTAAGAAATTAAATTATTCCGTTTAGAAACATCTTTAAAATATCTTATTTTAACACTTACTAAACAATACTATCGCCGACCCTTCTAGCAGTTCACTGGTTCTCCGAGGGAGAGTGCCAGCGTCGAAGACGCAGTAATGGGGGCAGAAGGACGCGTGCTAGAGATAAAGAAATTGGAAACTTCGCACAACACAAAGACCTAACCCCAGAGCTCGTGAAGCGGTGAGTGGAGTGGGGGTAACTTTTGCCATCTGCCTCGAAGACATAGTTTTGGCTTTTGTCCTTCGCCTTCGCGAATACTATTATCTTTTGAAACGAGTGCAATGTTGGTGTTCGGAGTTAGGTTGGTGCTATGTTTCTTGAAAGTGGTATTCGAGTGCAATGAAATCATTCTAGCATTATATAATTTATTACATAATATAATAATATATAATAGAGCGTATGGGCAGAAAGATGGAGGAATGTTGGGAAATAAGCACCCGTTCTTTCCATCCCTATATTTCAAACAATTGACCACAACAAAATAAAAATTGCTACGTACTTTCACATGAAAAGCTATGAAAAGCTATGGTTACTGTTGATCTGTAACGTGAGCCCGAGTTGGACCCTAGGGATGAAAAATACTTCATATCGTTTTCCTGCCGTCAGAAACGACGTTTAACAATTATTTTCCATCATATTTAGTCACATCCAAAGGGAAAAATGATCACCCAAGAAGAATTTTTGTGTAATATAGTGATTTTATTTTTATCTAAAACAATATTTTTGAGTGCAAATGCAGACATTTTAGTCGGTTCTAACGTATGTAAATGAACTTTTTGTACTTCATGATTGAAAGTTATGAGTTTCATTATATGTGATAAGTTGTTTCATTGTTAGTGAGTCAGTTTGTAATTGTTATTCTGTGATTATAGGTGTTTATTTTCGTCATATATAGTTTTATTATTTTACAATGAGTTACAATAAATATTTATAAAACTAGAATGAGTAACTGACAAATTGTTTGATTGTTTTTTTCCTTTAAGAATATCTTTGGGTTTTTCGATTGTTTCAAACTTTGCAAGCAATCTGCCGGTTGTCGGTGGTTAGCATTCACCGAGGTATTTTTATTGTTGTAAATTAATAATTAAATTATAATTATTAAAGACAATATTACAATGATAAAATCTTTACTATTTTAAACACGTAATTAGAAATTTTTAGATTATGTTAAGTTTCTTGAAAATATTGTTAATTTCAGTTAGTTTTTTTTTAAATTTAGAGATGCCTTCCCCTCCAAACTCTATGACGCGCACTTATCCTATTTTGAAGCATTCCCTTACCCTTCTTGATTTAATTCCCTAATCAAACCGAATAATACACTTCATTTTTAGTGTTTATTGTGGACTCAGATAACACAAACCTACAAAATTTAACAAGTTATCAGCGGTTTTGATAGAATTGCGATTTAGGATAAAATTGCTGTAATTCAGAATTGACATTTATTTTACTCTGTTACGTCATGTTATTTTACAATCGCAAAAATTGAAGTTGTTATCTAGTTCTATTTCTGTTTTTTTGTGACATTATTTGCAAGGAAAAATCCGCCGAATATTGATAAAATCCAACGAAAAGAGTCGAATAAAACCAAAAATTCTTTCTTAAAATACAAATTAAAAAGTATTTAAAGCAATGGAATGAATTAGTCATAAGTAAAAGTATTAGGACATTTGATGTCCTTTAAATTGACGTCTCATGGCATTCTTCTGTGAAAGAGAAGAATCTCTCATGAAGAACATCGGCAGTAATCTGCCATCAAATATTCAAATTCCAGTGCCCTAAATGACGTCTTTCCATAGATTTTTCAACTTGGTGAAATCTCCCTCTTTGTTTGTCACAAAATTTGATAAATTTTCGAATTTTGTTTTGATGAATATTTTTCTATCATGTAAGCATTTTTATAAAGATAATTTTTTTAATCGGTATGTACAAAATATTAGAGAACACTTAAAATTTTGCAAACCCCAAAATCATATTACCTTGTGTATTGTATGAACAAATTTTATTTTAGCGTTCGCAGAAATATATCGGGTCACTCAATGAGAAATCGGTCAAAATATGATCATTATGTCTCAAAAAATTTGATAATTTTTGGACACTGATAAAACTATTTTTATATGAAAAATACAAAATTTTAGATTCTTCTCATAGTCCTTTTTACAGTTATTAATAATCAAAATTTGTACATTTACGCCATGTCCTGCGCGTTGTGAAATATTTAAATATCTCTCTTCAAAAGTATTTGACGCATATAATTAATATTCGTGACATTTTCTTCAGGTTTTTTAAACTTTAGTATTATGTGCAACTTAGTTATGTTAAAACATAAAAACAATTTTTTTTAAATATTTAAACGCGTAAACTCGTCCCATTCCGTCCTTCAGCGAGTCCAGGCCGCCCGTCCATTCAAAGAACCCGACTCTCGATTCCCGGAAGTACCCGCGCCAGCTGGTGTGCTTCCGCCTCCCAAGGCTTGCCTTCGCCAGCTGCCTTCGTCTTCCGCATACCACTCAGGTTCATTGTAGTTCGATCAGCTCCAACAAGACGCGATCAAAATGGTAGCTTACCGCCACTCGTCCCGAATTAACTTGGTCAATGCTCGGATCATTCTCCGGTGAGTCTCGAAAAAGCGATAGATTGATTGATCGCGGAATAAGTCTCAAATGAATGATCTCAACACAAAGTTCAAAAAGTGATGTTCTTAGAATGAACAAGATGTGTCAACATCGAGTTCTAAAGTGATGTTCTTAGAATGAACATCTTGTAATATGATGGAACGCACTATCCTGAATGGATGCGATGTGATCGAGAAAAATCTGTTTGAGAAGTAGTCTGTTCTGCTCGAAAAATAATCTGTTGTATGCTCCAAAAAAAGAATATGTTTTCTTTTTACTGCCTCTGAGTCGTCCTTTTATCAATTCATCCCCTAATCTCTCTTATGGTGCTCCCTCTCGTGACTAAAAATTTCAAAACCCTCGTGACCAGGTTCCGCCAATGCGTATGAATTTCTAAGTCACGTTGAGCCCATTTAATTGGACAAAAATTCAACGACGAGTGCAAGTTTCTAGCCACTCACGACGTTGCTTTTCGGAAAGATTCATTACTCAACGGCCGCCTGTCTCAACCGTCTTCTCACTGCGGCAACGCTTCTATTGGAAGAAAGAACTTCAAGTCTAGACACTTTCGTCCCTTTAACTGCCTTCCTTACCACCCAAGCTTTCCTACGCGTCGCTTCTACGACTCACGCCAACGGTCATGGCATTGTGAAGTTTCTAATACTATTGAAGCAGTTGGGAACGATGGGTTGGGCCGCCCTCACACCCTTGCTCTCAGCTACGAGACCGTTGTGATCTCTTTAAATTTGTAAAAAGCTTTACGCCGTGTGTCCCCTGCATGATTGTCTCTTCAAAACTCACAGCCTCTTTTCTAACGAACGACCTCCTTTTTCAAAATATATTTTTGTTATTCTCAGATCTTTTCTCAGTCCCTCAGTTTTATGGTTTCTTTCTTAAACGAAGTATCATCCCCCAAGACCCTTCTCCCTCTCCCACAATGTTCTGACAACGTTCTCCGTACTTTTCCGTTTGTCACCGGATATTTTGAAACTCATATTACTTATGTTTATTAATAATTAATAATTTATTAATTCTTACAATATCTATCTATCTATCTA
>NNCF01128393.1:503064-529027 GCA_002313205.1 Laupala kohalensis
AAAAATCTTCAACGAATTTCTGGAACGTTCTCGACGACGCTGTGGCTTTTAACGATTTTCGAGCAAGTTGGGACATGTTTCTAGTTTCCGCACATCTGGGGTTTGTTATGGAGGGTATTTCTTTTCCCTCATCCCCTCGCCAGCCTTCTATTCCTACACCCTCATAAATTTTTATTTGACTTGAAAGAGAATACCGCCGCATGGGTCACTAGTCTCGTACCGAGCTCACGGTCCTTCGCCGATCTCCAACGAACTTTTTCCTTTTAAACTTAAATGCTCTTTCATTTACATTTCACAATTAATCCCTAAATTATTCAAAACTCACAATATCAAAAAATCAGAACTAACCTATTTGATGCAATACGTATCGACTCTTCGACATAGATGTGCATAAAACTTCCACGCACAGAAGAGGATAAACAGATTGTCAGAAAAAAAATATCCAGGATAACGCGTTTTGTAGGACGATTAATGTATTTCATTTTCGTATGAAGACATTTTCTCTAAAAGTTTGTAGTTCTCAAGTCATAATTCAATTAGATCCATTGTAGAATTTTTGTCAATTTTATCACGCTCTTTAGCGTTTTCCGTTCGTCTGGTAACAAAACGGTACAGAATGTAATTTGTTAGAAATTTAATGTACATTTTTTCTGTTCAAGAATATTTTGTTCGAAAAATACGTTGTTTTAAAGTTATAGGTGAAGAACTAAAATAATATTGAAAGGGAAAAAACTTTTTTTGACATGCTTCTTTTCGTCACCTAATTACTGGACTAATAGTCAAATGAGCATTTGATGCCAGTAAGATCGTGTTTGGTATCATTTTTCATCATTTTAAGCGTAGATTTCAATTATTCTACAACAACATCACAATTTTTATGGATAAATTTTTTTTGTGGTAAAGCCAACTTGTTTACTGAAAGAGCTGCCCACCGGGCCCATTGTCTGGGGATTCACAGGACGGATAAAGGTAGACCGGCGTAGACCTAATCCTTAAGGAAGTGTCGAGATTAATGTTGAAGTTATCCTTCTACCTGAGGATCTGTCGAGTTTAAGTACGCGCTATCGGACACCCACCACTGAGGGGGTAAGACATTCGTAGCACCCCTAGGGGATGACGTAAAAATAATGGAAAAATCCGATTTAGAATTGAAACAATAGTTTTCTGTGCCGTTTAGTAGGATAGGGACACCGAATGCTTCATAAGTTTACATTCAGTCCACATTATAGATAATATATTCATAACATCCTTGGGGTATGAAAGAAGGGTGGGAATGAGAGCAGATAAATTTAATAAAAAACGACTGATATAGGTCGTTTGTGGGACCGCTGAAGCAAAATGACACCCTCATTGCCATATAAGTTCACGATCACCCCCTATAAGGAATAAATACCCTTTGTGTTGGAAGTAAGAAGGAGTGAAATGTAAACATGATCGGAAGTGACCGATATTAGTGTTGAGACCGTAGTTTTCGGGGCCGCTGATATTAGTAGTGACATTCCCGCAGACGTCAAAGTCCACCCGAATAAAACTTGGGTTTCTGTACCTGTTTGCGGGAATCTGTACTTAGACATCATTCCCTTTCTCTTTTCTCCGCTCACCGAGATAGTGGGTTTTCCGGCATTCTTTTGGGGGATCAGGAAAAGAAGATAATGCCCGTCAGGAGGTAGTGTTTCTACATCCATGTTACCACAAACTTCAAAGATAATGTTACCGTAGGAAATATACAATTTCGTAATAATAGTCAGAATTTTTCATGAATTCTGTTTCCCCTTTTTATACACAATTATTTTTCAATTTCAATAAAAATTACCTAATTCTCACACATGAAGATTTTTGCCGACAACTCATGGAATGATCCTATCTGAGGAGGAGGGAAGAGTTCAAACTTTTGCAGCATATATAAATATATACATGTTTTAAATATCTACTCGAAAAAATAAACGAAATTTGTTGAGAGCTAATGTTGAAAACACACTGGCAAAGATACTCAAGCGATCCCAAATCCTTTGTTGAATGAAGTCTTGAATCCTTTAGCTAGTCTGTTGACTAGCTAAAGCTACATAACTAGTAAAACAAAAATTACATGTTATCGAAGTACTAAATCAGTTGTTTTATTACTCAAATTATTTTTTATAATTCCAGATGTACAACATTTTGCCGACTATCCACAATTTTTATAAAATGAGTATTCTTACAATTTTAGTGTCGCAAAGTGAATCAAAATTTGTTTTACTATAGTATAAAAGAAAAGTATTGAGACATCAGTAACTAATGGATAATGTTCCAATTCTTATTTTGGTCATTTCTAAGAATTGCAAAGGCCTTAATAAGAATTAAATGATCGCGTGTTTATCGACTTCGCAAAAAAACCTATTTTGGCAGTATTTAAAAGCTTCAGGTTTGATAGTTCTATATTATTTTTCTTCTGATTTAGTTTTAAAAATGTTGGTACAACAAAGTATGTGATACATTTCCTTTTTATTTAATTAATATTTTGAAAATCTTATACTCAAAATGTTACACAATAATATTCTGAGCTATTTCCTTTCATGTAATTGATATTTTGTCACTATCCACAAATATGTGTCGACACGAAATAATGGGGGATGGTGATACCACAGATATATACAACATACTGAAACTCTGAGTAATATGGGGATAATTTTCATAATTTTAAATCAGCAACCATAATTAGTACAAATACAAGTGCCTAAGCAAAGCTTGTACCTTACTCCTTTGTCAATTAAAAGTTAAAGCCAAAAAGGTTAGTCGCCAAAGATTTAAATGGATTATGTACTTGGCTATAAAATATTTTTCGCCAAAAGTACAGTTGTCTTTTGCTGTTTGAGCTGATTTAGCACCACTTAACCATGATGCGATGAACTTGTCATCGCACCATGTTGCCCGTCCCTAGCCACGAGGAGGCGGGTGTTTTATACTATCTAGCACTTCGTCGAAAATAAAGTTGACATCAGCTCAAATTTACGCATTGACTGACATTTAAAAAGGAATGAATTTACTAGAAGTTTTCCGGAGTGAATTAAGGTGTTTGTTAAATTAAAGAAGAATAGTATATAAATTAAATAGATTAAATTAAATGCAAATAACAGAGAAGTAAAAAGTAAAACGTAAAAGTAAAAAGTAAAAGTAAAAGTTAAGGTAAAAGTACAAAAGTAAAAATATGAAGTAAAAAGTAAATGAAAAATACAAAAGTAATAAAGTAGAGTAATAAAGTTATAAAGTTAAAGAATCGATAATCATAGGTAAAGGTAATAAATAAAGTAAAATAACTAAGATTCAGAAACAGAGTTTTGAATTTAGTAGAAGGGTAGTAAAACATTTGTAACTGATAGAATTAGAAATAATTTATTGAGTAGCACTCAGGGTATGGCAGCTGACAATTAAAAACAGCCCCGCCATACAGTGCTTTAAAATTTCGAAGGAGTATTGTAAGATCAAAACTTACATGCCTCCTTTTTTAAATTGATTGAAGAATCCCCAACAAGTCGGATGTCTCTGTTGGGATCCCCTCCTGAGACAGAGCCACCTCCATAACTACGGGCGGAATCGTCCACCCCCCCGAATCTCCGTCCTCCATAGTTCGAAATATTACCAATTGAATTATAAAATTTAAAAGTTTAGAATCCTCTGCTTTTGCAAGAATAATATTGTCCACCATTGGGTAAGTATTATCAAAATATAAGGCAGAAGAGATTTCTGAGAATTCTACAGGAGTAGTTGGGACTGAATTATTTCAATGGATTCAATAGATTCAGGGTCCAGGGGAGGTTCTTCGTTGTGTTGGTCGAAAGGGGGGGGGATGAAGTAGCCAGTGGTGGAATTTTCTAAGAGGAAGAGTTAGAAAACCACATGATATTAAGCAAAGAGAGAGAGAGAGACCATTTGCCTAACATTCTCAGGGTACGGTCACAAAAGGTGTAGTTCTCTGTTTCCGACCCCGAGAATGAAGCCGCCGAGAAGTCGTTAATGGTGTGTGAATTGTGAAAAGAAACATGCCTACTTGAAATTTTCTTACTACCACATGGGAGGCCACGCACCAGGGGATTACTAATAAAGAAGATTGAAAAAGGTGACAGAAACAGTAAATGACATGAAGAAGTAGACAATTTACCCCGGCGCTTGTTCCCATGTTCCCTTAAATATGGGGTACAGGGTAAATAGATTTTAGAGGTTTTACCCTCGTATGATTTCTTCACCTCTAGTAGGTTCTTTAACCCTTTCAGTCTAGGGACTAACATATACTCAATTTTTGGACTAAGAAATTCCCGTTAGTACTGGAAGAATGTTATAACCATCAACAAGCACCTTCTTACCTCCACCCTCTTCCTGGACCCTGAACTCCATTCTGCAAGAAATGAGATGAAACTAATATAGAAGAAATTCATATATAAAGTTTAGAAATAAAATGAAGAAAACATCCGCTAGAGAATTGTTATAAAACAAAGCGTGATGTATACTAACAAAAATAAATTATACATGAGTATACATATCAACATAAAATGTACAATATATAATATTAAATTGTACGTTATAAATAAATATAGAAGACAAAATATTAGCAAAATATAAATCAAAATATAATATAATTTCTCAACAGTAATACGGGGATAAGTGGGTGAACTTGAGTCGGCTACCGAGACACCCCCCACTCTAGTCGGGGGTATTGCACAAAGTTTCCAACACATTGCGCCGCTCGCCGCAACAACAGACACGTGTGTCATTCACAGAAATTAATATTGTGCACAGTGATGTTATCTCCTTTCTTTCACTTTATCAAGACAGTAATTATAATCGTTAATTAAAATGGTCAACACGCGTGTAACCTACAAATGCAATACCTCTTTCGTGAAGAATAGTGACTTATAATTTCATAAGTAGTACGCGAAAGAATATGTCTTACCTGCCGAACCTTCATTATCTTTTAAAATTATATATTTGCCAGCACAGTAATACAAATTTTAGTATATGTTAAGTAACTATTTAAGTTTCTAAACCATGATTTAATTGGTTAGTGTCTATCCGCAGTGCTCATTTTGAAAAAGCACCATTTTGATCCCACTCGGCTGCCAGTAAGTACGGCGACCTTTAGTAGAATAGGCTGATGGGAACAGCCTGCAAGCAGCGATGAAAGGCGACAGCAGCGCTCAGTAGCAAGCGTTAAAATTAAAATGCGACTGCAGCGCTAAGTGACGAGTGTTAAAATATAATGCGATTTCAAAGCTGAGTCCTGCCCCGCCCCTTAACTCAATAACTCCTAAATAATATAAAGGTGATGAATTTCCTGGACACGGCAAGCTACAGAACAACCAAGAAACAGACGAGGAAAAATTCTTTTGTATCGAAAATTGACCTTACAGAACGTGAGTCAAATGTGTACCTAATTTTTACTCCGTAATTTGTCCCGGGGAGTTGAGTGCGAACCTTCGAAAAGAAAGGACGTCTGTGTTCCGCAGTAAACCGGCTACCGGCTGCTATCAGTGTTTCGGCGCGTCAACAACTCGCTTCCTCCCGCGTGTACCTGATCCTGCGACGGTGCGTGTTGTGTGAGACGTTGGTACATTAAGAAGAAAAAGAAGAAACAAGAAAACTTGCAGCATGGTGTCGACGGAGCAGTGGCGTGCGGCCATCAGCCGTTGGGTAGGAGGTCCTCGTCCAAAGGGCGGATGAGGACCATGCGTAGGCGCTTGCCTTGCGCAGTATTTATTGAGTTTAAGTATTATTTGCATGCTCCTAGTTATAGGTGGCGTCAAGCTGAACCCCGGGCCTGGATCGAGCGACGATTCTGTTCTGGAGGGCTTGCGAACAGGAGTGAGGGATTTGTTGGCCGGGTAAAACCAAAAACCTCTCAGATATCAATTGGTATCGAGAGAGGGTGGAGGTACTGGAGTACCGGGTTGTTGCTTCGGAGGTAGAAAACAAATTTCTATCTCGCAAGTTCGGCTACCTAGAGAACCAATCCCGGAGAAACAATATTATGATCTTCGGCGTACCGGACCGATAGGGCGAGTCGTGGCACGATTCCGAGAGCCATGTGCGGGGCCTTGCACAACAACTGGGGGTGCTGCTTGATGATCGAGAGGGTGCATCGAGTAGGCCGCAGAGTAGGCAGAAGGCCTATCGTTATAAAGCTGGCCTCTAACAAGAAGCAGGAGGAAATGTTGAAGGTGGTAGCTACGTTTATGCGTGGCTCTCCTTTGCGAGTGAAAGAGGACTTCTCCGCGTCTGTTCGCCATACGCGCTCTAAACTTGGCCCGTATTTGAAGGACGCGCGGGAGCAAGGCTTCAGAGCCAGCATCCGCTTTGACAAGCTTGTGGTGGAAGGGCAATAATACTCGCTCGCAGAACAAGAAGCCTTCCCAAAGGAGCAGAGTCCTGAACGCGCATCATCGTCTGCGGCGACGCCGTCACCACCACCTCCAGCGCCCCCGGCTGCGACACCTGCGTTGCCAACGAAGTTCTCGCCACCTCCACCACCACCGCTGTCGACGGCTGCGTCATCGTCACCTCACCAGCCGCAACCCTTGTCATTGTCGCCACAGCCCTCAGCGCCGGTTCAACCATTGTCCTCGTTGCGAGCCTCACCACCACTATCGCCACAGCCGTTAGCGACGGAGCAACGCTCTTCTGGAAACGGGACCGAGCGCCCTCACCTCTCTTCCTCGTTGCTAGTGCGCCAGCGCCAACAACCCCCTCTCACTGAGGCCAAAGTAACCCGACTACAGGCAGCACAGTGGACGCCAAAAGCGGTGGCTAATCACTCCGGGGAAAAAAACCAAACCAGGTAAAGCGCAGAGGCGGCAGTAGGACTTATTGCATGCACCTCTGAGGATAGGGTGCTAGAATGTGGAAGGTCTGAGGAAGAAGCTTTGTCAAGGAGGTTTTCTGAGTTTCCTAGAGAAATTTGACTTTTTGGACTTGGTCGAGACACAAAGCAGGGAGATGAAAATAATGTACACGGATTCACAACCGTAGCAAAACATCTTAAGAGAAAAGGCACGCGCGGGCGGCATCCTGGAGGAGTCACGGTTATGTTAAAAAATGAACACTCAAATCGGTGTGATAAAATGAAAATAGAAATTGATAATACCTTATACATTAAAGTACTAATTGCCGACACTGAGTTACTAATAGTAATTGTTTACAGGCTATAAGTCAAAGTACCACAACGAAACCTTTTATACGGAAATGAGTCAGATGATAAATAGACTCGAAAATAAATACCCCAACGTGAGTATAATGATAATGGGAGATTTTAACGCCCGAATCGGAGAAAGTAATGTCTCCTCGCCGTTTGATGACGATTTCACGATTGTAAACGTGAGAAATAATAAGGATAAAAACTTAAATTCGGAAGGGCGAGACCTATTAAATTTCTGCACCACGCATAACCTAACTAAATGGTACGTACGGATCTGTTTTATACGGGAATATAACATTTATTAACGAAAACGAGGAAAGTGTGATAGATTACACGTTAGTCACGGAAAATTTATTACAATATATAGACGACTTTCGGATTGAACCCAGAATAGACTCACACCATATGGTCGTATGTGTTAAAATCAATTTTTCACATCAAACCACATCAGTAACACCCGCACACGTGGGGTCAAAATTAGTAAAGTGCAAATGGAATGAGATGAAATCGGCTTATAAGGCGAATTTCTCAAGGAATCTCGGAATGTTACGTAAGGATTTCCAAATTAAACTCGCAGCTTAAAATTACAACACTGCAGCGGACTCCATAATACATTGTTTACAAAAATCAAGGTCGAGTATGAAAATATTTCAGAGGAACAAAAATTCAGGAAAATATTCGGTGTTATATAACGATGTCTGCAGGTATGCAAAAGCATCAGCAAAATCTACCCTGAAAATATATCAGTGACTAGGTGGGATAGAATTACGCAAATCTTATCTCAAACTCCGCGGAGAATATAAACACGTATTTAAGGAAAGTAAACGAGCCTAGCAACAAATGGAAGCTGAACGTCTCAGGGAAATACTATCAAAAAAAAGTAGTCGGACCTATGGGGCACAATTCGTAAATTAAGACGAAATAAAACTATATTCAATAACATAGATGCAATGGGATGGGAGATGCACATTAAAAATCTTTTAGCAGGATATGATAACACATCCCGAAGTAGTAACGAAATAGAAATAATATTTACAACCGATACAGTGTCTGAACTAGATGCGTGTATTACATCACATGAAATATCTTCTGCTATTCGCGATTTGAAAAAACAAACAATATAGTGCCTGGAGTAGATGGTGTTCCTTCCGAATTAATTAAGGAACTAACCAATGATATTGTGTCATTTTTAACTGACTTTTTTAATTTCATCTACGATGAAGGTGTTTCTCCAGACTCATGGAATACGACTGTACTACAACCTATTTATAAAAACAAAAGAAATATAAACGATACAAATAGTTATAGGGGAATCTCACTACGTAATGTTACTGGAAAAATTTATTGCAAAATTCTGTACTGGAGATTACAACTCGGGTCCGAGAAAGAAAATGAACTCTCAACATTATAGGCTGGTTGTAGAAGCAAAAACAGCACAATAGATAATCTATTTATTTTAAACACGTTAACAGAGAGAGAAACTCGAAGAAAACGCGGAAAGCTGTACAGCGTGTTCGTAGAATTTGAGAAAGCTTTCGACACTGCGAACAGTGGCATCCTCTGGTGTGTATTAGCGGACAAGGGAGTGTCGAAAAAATTCCTACGCACTTTCCACCCCTATATTGCTCTGACAATGCATGCGTTAAAACAAATAATACTACTCTAATTCCTACTTTTCAAGTAACACAGGGAGTAAAGCAGCGATGTGTTCTCTCTCCGTTGTTATTTATATTATTTATTAACGACATAATAGAAAACTTATGTGAGGTATCCACAGATGTCCCAACAATAGGTGCTCCTCCTGAACAGAAACAGATTCTGGGGTTACTATTTGCGGACGATCTTGTTCTATTCTCCACAACACAGTCGGGACTTCAGATAGGTCTAGATACGTTGGATCTGTTGTGATAATATTTATCTATATATAAACATATATAAAACTAAAGTCATGGTATTCAAAAACGGATGGATGTTGAGTAAAAATGAAATTTGGAATTACAAACGTCAAGTATAGAGAAAGTTAAAGATTGCACTTATCTAGGTGTCAAAGTAAGCATGAACGTAACCTGGTCAAGACATATACAAAAATTAAAACTAAAAGGTATGTATGTTCTAATTGAAATGCAAAGATGTACGGGAACCATCCCTGATATCGCTCTTAGGATTGTAGTAAAATATGGGGAGTAGGGAATTGCGCATCACTTAATTTGCTTCAAAATAAATTCTTGAAAAATACTCTTGGCATTACCTCCGAGTACAGCTAACTGTGGTACTTTTGAGGAATTCGGAGTTTTACCGTTAGAAGTAAAAATTAAGATGATGACCATTAAATATTGGGTTTCAATAAGAAATGGGGAAAGGAACTACAATACACACGATTGCTGCGAGTTAACATGCAACGATGGGTGGGGTCAAAAAATTAGAACTATAATCGAAACTGCCGGTCTAGGTCATTTGTGGCAGACAGCTCGGGCGAGATCTGACTATGAATTAATTATTCAAAGACTTGAAGATATTGAGAAACAAAAGGCTGAGAGACAGAAAAAGTGGTCACTAATCGTGTAGAATATTGTGGCAGGAGAGTGGGAGCGAAAATCGTTCATAGATAAATTAAACAAAGTAGCAAGAGCAGGTAACGCTTGATTTCGACTTGGGGGAAGGGAAAAAAAGGAAATTGAGAGGTGATCGAAATTCGCCATGCCCTTTATGCGCAGAACAAGAAGATTAGGTCCACATTCTGCTAAATTGCTTTAACACTGAAATAGGTAGAAAAAAGTGACTTCATGAGGGGGGATACGATCGTAAACCAAGAAATTACACTCTAGCTTTTGAAATAATGCGAGATAATAAAATCTCCGTTACTTTACTCCTTGGCAAGTTTCTGAGTATGGTTTGAAAAAAGAGGGAGGCGGAACTGATGAAGGAGATTGACCAGAATGAACACAATTTAAATCTGTTTAAATTATTATTATTGTTATTATTATTATTATTACTACTATTATTATTATTATTATAAGTAATAGTGGTAGTAGTAATATTAGTATTCTATTTTAGTCTGTTTTCATTGGTGTAAGGGTGTGTACATATACGAATATGGATACATGTACATATAGGTAAACATGTAAACAAGATTTATTTGGGTATGTTGGTATGTATGCATATGTTAGCCCTGCAGATAAGTATGTATTCTTTCTATGAATTTATTTGATTCTGCCGTCAAATATTTTTGTTCTGTTACAGGTTTCCAGTTACCCATCAGATTCTTGTTTTTATGCTTAGCGCGCTTGCCCTAACCGTTGGTTTCCCGTGGTTCCCAACGGTGCTCAATGAACGAAACAGTAATTTAAGTATATATAACAATAGTTGAGATTAAAAATAAAAATTAATATAAAAAATAGCCATGACAGTAAAAAATTTCTTATTTTAACTTATTAACATTTATATTTCTTTTTTTCCGCTAGTGATATCATTTACCTACCAAATAATCGAAACAGTTTAATATTTCTATCTTTACTTACTCTTTCAGTTCATTGGGAGTGAATACTAGGGTATAATATGCACAGCCCACGGTACATTTTAGGGCTTCTGTAAGGTGCATGGGCCCTAAGCCCCGCGATATATATTGTATATTTTATGTTAAAATAAAACCCTTTTGAAATGAATTGAATTGAAAATAACTTGAGTATAACACTAAAGCGTACTTCAAACATTTTAATATATACTGATAGTCAACACAAATGATTAATTATACTACCTCCAAAACAATGATGTAAATAATATAGATACTTGTGAATGATTTATAATTGAATATATCTAATATTTTCCGAGATGAGGGCGCATACTCGTGTTCTTGAAATTCCCAATCTATAGCACTCCCTCGCCCCATCGGTTGTATGGGTGATCGTATGTTTACGTCCCCTCAAGATTTTGGGTCTGCGCCTTGTTGGAAATCCTAGTCCGACCCCGTAAGTTAATCGTATTTCCCCTCGGAAAGGAAATTTTTTTCAAAATCAAAAGAAAAGAGAATGATGTAGGATAATGTCCGTTATTATTGCACAAAATAACCCAAAAAAAGTTACATAATACTGTTATTCGTTTTACATAATACTGTTTTACATCGTTTGAAAAAATTGAAAAAAATACCAATTCTTTTATATTCTTTTATTTGAAACATTTAATTTGTGTAAATTTTTTAAAAACATGTTGGTTCCTAATGAAGGAAAACTCTAATTTCTGTTACTAGTAGATTTCAGAAATAATTGATATTTTCCTTTTCAAAAATGAAGTTAAAATTATAACGAAGACACCTCTATAAAAACGCGCGTTGTACTCTACCGCAATGATTATGTGGAAATGAGTAAATCATAAAAATTAACAGTGTCATGTTTCCATGTCGAATACCTCTCCTATATTCTTCTTATACTACGCATTCCTAATGTTTATGTATTTTGATAATAAACAAATAAATAATTATCGTAATAAAACGGGGTAATTCGTGACCAAGTTACTAAAATAAGGTAGTGGTTACACACTTACCTCAAAACCACAAAACCTGGCTAGCTCGTTCAAATTAATTACTCACGTGGATTCGGATTATTTACTAGATAAGAACAACTCACAGGGTTCCTTATCCTAAAAGGAAAACGCTTCATGAAAACAAATTGACTGAATTGTTTATTCATAATCTTTACCAATTACCTTACAACAATCAAGCACACACCCAAACATTGCACAAAATAACCCCAAAAAAGTGACCTAAAGAATTAAAAAAATCCTAAGCCTGGTAATTAACTAATACCAGTTAGTAAACATCATTACAATAATCAATAAATTTAACATATACTGACATATTCGCTCATCTTCTGGAGGCCGTCATGATTCACATAGTATCAAATGTTCCGAGCGTGGGCCTTAATGATTCAAATTCGTAGCACTCGGTCTTCTTGACATTGCTAGTTACTAATACTAGGTGCAACCTGTGATTTTATATTACCTCAACCCAGTGCCAAAAATGGGTGCGGAGGTCAGCGCTCTTGAAAAACTGCCTCAGCTTGCCCGTTCATCCTTCCTCGTCTCTGGTAACCAACCATTTAGTAGACCGGCACCCCGGTTCCAGGAACTCTCAGCACCCGCCGGCATTTCCCCATCTTTGGAGTCTCAGCGTTCACCGCTCTCGTTCCATTCATGTTTTAAGAAGTTCATTCACTCCATGCAACGTGAGAAAAGTCTTCCCTTTCGCCATTTGTTGCGAAACAAACTGTTAGAATCGTAATAGTTCTCGGATGAGACCGAAATTCACTTCATGAACTTTACTAGTACATAAAGTTCCGGACCACCGATTGAGCGTACGATCAATTAACCTGAGCGTAGAATGATGTTTCAATCTAATGCTCGAATGAGTAGTAAGAATCAGCTAAGTCTGAGATCAAGATGTGAGCTCATAAATACCAGAATCACCTAGATCTGAATACACTGAGACGAAAACACAAGATGAGATTGAGACATCAAAATCTCTCTCCCTCGTGATTTGATGCTATCTGAGCAATGCGATTTGATGTTCTCTCTGAGCTGATGTGATCTGAGATGTCTTCGAGAATCTCAAGAAGAATAAAAGAGCCTCTAGAATGAAAATGACTCAGAATAATAATGGACCGTCTCTGCGTCCGCTTTTATCAACTAGTTACCCACTCTCCTTAGACGCCCCCTCACGTGGCTACAAATTTTGAAAGATCACAAGACTAGGCTCTGCCAATACTGTGAAATTTCCATTTCATGCGAAGTTCGTATGATTCGGCGAATTTCAATGACGAGTGCAAGTCCCTGGCCAACCAAAACGTTTCTTTTTGGAAAATTCGTTACTCCAACAGAGGCGTCTCTGCCAACCGTCTTTTCACGCAACTCTTTTTAGGATAAAGGACTCTAAGTCTGGACATGTTCGGCGTTGTAACCGCCACCCATGCTTACACGCTTTCACACCAGCCGCGTCTGCAACTCACTGCAACGATTTCAGCCTTTGGGGAGTTTATTATGTTATTGTGTTTTCGAGCGAGGGGTTGGACTGGCCCCACCCCCTGTCTTCTGGTCGCCGCTGTTTGCGGTCCCTTTAAATTTGTAAAAAGCTTTCTATTTCTATGGCTCTCACGCCAAGTGTTCTGCGTAGTTGTCTCTTTAAACTCGCCGTCTCTTTCTTACGTTGACCTCCATTCTTCCAAAATATATTTTTGTACTTTTCCGTTGATATTTTCAATTTGAACATAACGACGCCATCCTATACGTTACCAATTCTTTTCACATCCCGCGTTTTGATCAAAATAAACTCGTCGTTGTTGAACTCTTCCCATTCCCCTCAGTTTTATGACTCTTGTCAAACGAAGTAGCATCAACCCAGCGTTCCTTCGTTGTGGTGAAGATCCCCGTCTTCCCCTCCTACAATGCTCTAACGTTTTCTGTATTATTCCTCGTGCCAACAGACATTTTTAAATTCATATAACCCTGCTACATTTAATAATTAATTAAGAATTTATTAATTCTTACAATATANAGTTCTAGAAGGTTTATAGATCCATTATATGTAAAAATAAGTAAATCACTTAACAAAACTAAGGACAAAATGTAAAAATTCAAAAATTTGGAAAACCCAAATTTTTTAATCCTTTGTATCTCAGAAACAATAAATCTGTTGAAAAATGACTTGTATAAAAAATTGAAAATTAAATGCTCTATCTTTTTTATAATAATTATTTTGCTCGTAACAGTACCGGAAACACAATACTCGCGAAATAGTCAAATTTACAGCGATTTATCAAAGATGACGGCGCTAGCGGCACAGATTGAAGGTCGGAAACTCAGCATCAAGAGACCCGGTCGGGTCTCGCCTCTAATTTCACACTCCATAGCAACGCGACGACCTGGTACATATACTGCAGGTAACTCGGTTCTAAAGCTTAACATTGCGTTTTTTGGACAAATACGCAATCATTTGTATTCAAACTCTTAGGAAATACTATGTCATCATCGACACATCCGATCATATTCGTTTCACCTGATTTTTCATTGTTATTCTATTTTTATTCTACTTCTTCCACTGAATCGCGATAACATTTCTCTAATTTTGTTCAAGATTCTGAAAGTCGTGTTCCGGTCATCAAATGGCTCTTCGGTCACTACCTTGTGTTTCCTCTACTAGGCAAAGATGGCGAAATTGGCGCACGTTTATAAAAATGTTTTTGTTCATAGCGGTACTTAAGTATAAGTATTAGTGATATCCATCAACTCACCTCTGAATAACTTTACTAAATATAGGCGCATCTAACACGAAGTAAAAACTCATAATCAAATATATGGTAATTGCCATAGCGTTTATAAATTTTATTTTCTCTGGTACTTTATTACACCTTTGACGTTCCCCGTGGTGTAGAGGTATCGTGGGAGCGTAGTCAACAGGAGATCGAGGGTTCGATCTCGTGCACAATTTTTATTCAGTTTTGCTTACATAACATTTTTCGAAATAATATACGTGCCGTGACTTTTTGCAAGGTCGGACCTATCCGGTTCCTGGACCAATAAACCCTTCCAGAAAAACAAATACGTTCCTGAAACAAAATCTTCTTTATCTCTTTAATATGAGCTCCATGTTTTTGGTGACCGAACGTCACAAACCGAAAGTGAGTCACGGAACCTGTCGAGGTAAAATACTTCTAGTGGAGAGGGAATACGTTCACATTCACCATTCATTTACAACCCTATGAATGGAAATCTGTTTCTTGGCCCTGATGAGATTATTGACTCGAAGAGATCTTGAAATCGCTTTTTACTATCACTTTTCAAACATCAGACACGAGAAGGATTCGACTTTCTATGAAAGTTGTTAGATTCTGAAGAAATTATCTTAGTACTCTTTTAATAGTTGTAGTGTTTATAATGCTATTACACCATTTTGAAATTGTACTTTGCGGGAAATCTATCCTTAGAATTACGTTTATCCTTTTGAATTTAATCTTTATGGAAATAATTTGTTTCAGGATGAAAGGTGAACGGAAGGTGCATGGGTTACGCTACAACCCCTCCAGTGAGTTCGCTATTACCAATACCAGCTTGGAGTCAAAGGCAGACAATGCTCAGATAGGTGACTCTGCTAACGACGTCACATCTGGTTCACATTTTGGTTCAAATGATAGTGTACTTGCTCTTACTTCTGTCACAAAACCCCAGAACGAAGAAACACCAAAGCTGAATCCGAAAGAAAACGGTTCTGCTATTCAGTCAAACGACGATGTAGATTCTCACAGTTCTAGAAAGCAATTTACATTGTACTCAGGAAATGAGGAAGAACGAGCAGAAGAATTGCCACTGAAAACTGAGTGTGCTGATAATCTTCTCCCTCATCATTCTGGAATCTATGATGATGAGTTCGCAGTATCTATTAGTTCATTTGAACCAGACCAACCGGGAGAACGTATCGTAGAAAACTATCTAATTAAAGTAGATGAAGTACAGGTACAACAGAAGCATATGGACCAAAACATTGAACAAAACACTTTTGAAGACGCAAACAACAAAATAATCGGAGACTTACGGTCTTCGGAAGTTGGAGACTTTTCTAACAAACTTGATGAAACCCTGGTTTCTGGAGAGATTACAGAAAATACGTCTAAGGAAAAAATAGGAGTAACAGATGAAGTAACAAATGTTGAAAATGTTGAGCCATCGTTCGCTTCAAACGCAATTGAAGAAAATAATGTGAATGTTTATGGGCGCCACCGAATTGTAAGCAAATGCAAGAAATCAAGAAATCTTGTTGTCAATGCAATCGTCGCTGTTGAGAATGTATCAAATGCCATGGATACCGACGAAGAGTGGGGAAGGCGTACATCCTCCAATGACGAACGCAAGCTTGCAGACCCTTCCAGGAATACTACTCGACCAGCAAAGTAAGACATATCGTTTATAATATCACAAATTTATGTCGTTTCTTCAGATGCTTTCAGATTCTTAAATATATCATGAGAGTGACAAATTTTGATGTAGATCTTAAAATACTAAAGTTCGAATTTCTTGCACTTAGAAATTCGTGTTCTTAAATGTTATCGTAACGTTTGACACTGTTATAAAAATTAACATCAATTGTGATGTTCGATTAAAAGCACTTCAGGAATTTGTTATTTTTCACGAACGCATCTCATTTTGTAAGACGTAGTTTGATCTGAAACTAATATTCTCATGCATATTTCTCCATTAGCAAATGAGAAAATTATGGTCTCTGTTTTTTCGGTCTGTATCTTAAATTTCAAGTCTGTACCTTGTTCTCATTAGTTAAAAATCCTTTCCCAGAAATTGGCTATTGCTTGTTGAAATTCGAACTATTTAACAACCATTATAACGTCTTTCAAAACATTTCTGACAGGTCGAGAATCTATCCTGTTTTCATTTTTGTATTTTAATCAGCAGAAATTAACACCTTATTTTCTCGTCCTTTGCGACTACGGAAGTGGTTTTTTATTTCATAATCTGAGGTAGACGTCACTGCATGTGAACGTATACTAGTCGCAGTTCAGATTATTATCACTACTAACTCACAAAAACGAATCGTAACATTGACCCACGCGCATTCTTGCTCCTCGATTCCCTGTGGACCAATAATGAGCCATTTTGTAAAGTTTTAGAATTTAGTAAAACTTAAAGACCGGTTTTAGATTTTAAAAACTCTACTTTGCGGAGGCGTTGCTCTCTCGCTACGCGCCACTAGCGTCATCTGCAGCTAAATAGAGTAAAAATCATATAACTTTACCGAAAATAATTCATTACGGTCCCCTAATGCATAATGTTAACTTCTACGATACATACCCTCGAAACGCACTTGCGATCAGACAACGACGTGTAATGCCATCCTCATCATCTATTTATTATTTATTTATTTATTTATTACTATAATACATTATACATCTATTGATGTGAGGTTAACTTCTTGCACCTTTCTTGGTGTACACAATATGAACCAAATCGCTTTTAATTCAGGAATAAAGTGTTCAATAGAATGTGCATTGTATTTAAGTAGAAATATACCGTACTACCCAATATCTTGTAGGATAACAATGACAACCCATTCAATTCTATTATCCCATCACTAATAACCGGCACAAAATTTAATTTATATATCGAATAAGGTGAAATATTGCAAACAAAAATGTAACTGAACAAAAACCAGTCAAAACGTAAGCTATACTGTTTACTAGCACTGAGCCAACATCAAGCTAGTAAGACTGGCAATAAATAAATATATAAATCAATAATCAAATAATTTACTGCCAAGAGAGTAGTTAAAAACTGCGTATGACGACATGGAGGACAATAAACTAATTTACAGTTATTACTTTACAATAAGAATAAAATCAATGTTTTTCTGTTCATGTTTCTTTCTTCTCCTTAAGTTACATTTTCTCTTAGCAATGTTACCTGGCTTCGACTATAGGAATGAACTTGACCTACAAACTTGAAATTTGGCAGATAAAATCCTTTTAGGAGGTAAACATCCCCTAAGAAAGGATGTTACGAAAATGGGGCTTGAAATGTTTTATGTTTGTATCCCATTACAACTCAAGAGTGTCTGGAGAAATTTCAACAAACCTTAATACACAGATGACTGACTATCGGACAAGTACTGTTGACGTAACACGTCCCTGGCACCCCTTGGGAGGAAGTGAGAACGGATGACATGTAAAAATAATGGAAAAATCCTGTATTAGAAATGAAACAATAGTTTTCAGTGCTGTTTAGTAGGAAAGGACGCCTTCGATGCTTCGTACGTTCAGTCAGTCCACATTAGAGATAATATATCCCAAACACCCTTGGAGTAGGAGCGGGAATGAGACGCATGTAAATGTAATTAAAAAGCGGCTGATATTTCTGTTGAATAAATCATTTTTGAGACCGCTGAAGTGAAGTGATACCCTTATTGCCACGTAAGTACACAATCACCCCCTATGAGGTATAAACACCCTTTGTGTTGGGGTGAGAAATGAAATGAAAGAATATTCGAAAGTGACCGATATTATAGTTAAGATCGTAGTTTTCGAAACAGTTGAAATTAGTAGTAACATTCTCGAAGACGCCAAAGTCTACAATCAGCCCGTATAAAACCCAGGGCATGCCACGAAAAAATCGAACATGACAGATATCAAATACGAGTTCATAATTTTCGGCGTCTGTGAGTTGATTGTGAAATCCCGATATCATGCAAGTCTAAATTCAGTCCTCATGGAAGATAGACACCTCCAGCATCCTTTGGAGGTGGGGGATTGAAAGTGGAATTATAGATAAAGATAATTAAAAACTAATTTTAAATTATAAAAATGCGAAAATAGCACTTGATCCATAGTATTAGAGTTGATGAGATTTTTAAAATACCAATGCCATTAAGTACAAGTTGAGGTCACATAGGAATACGGTATACTTAGAGCTGGAGTGGGAAGGGTGAGAGGTAAAAATAACGTAGAAAAACCAATAATAGGGTCGAGTCCACGTTTTTTTTTGTTCTGAGATGAACAATCGTATTTCCAATATCATTATGTTCCCTTCAGATCACATGACGTGCACGACACCTCAAGAGAGGCGGGTTGGCAAGAGCGTGGCACGAAAAATTATCGAAAATGACACTAAGAAAGGATTTTACGAAAATTCACTCCTAAGGGTGTAAAATGGGGAATTGGTGTTTTCTAAAACCTTTTTCTCAGTTAGACAAGTGAAAATAAGACATTGACTAAAGACACCAGTACTATAAAACCACCAAAATTAATGGATAACTTTTTCACTGGATATCGATGGGAAAGTGAGAAAGAATAAGTTACAGTAATATACAAATTCACATGAGCAAAGCTGCGGGGTCTCGGTGAGTACATTATATACATATACTGATATATTGAAAGAAAATAACGATATATCGTTATATTGGGATTAAGAGGCTTAATAATAACAAAATTGTTTTAAGTGTTCATCGATACTAATAATACAATTTCAAAAGAACATTTAATTAAATTTGATAGTGACAAATATTACGATAAATAAAATTAACGAAAATCCTGTCATAACAAAGCAGAGTATAATACAAATGATAATAACAAATATTTATACTTTTTATCTGTATTGACAAGTAATTTTATGATTCATTAAGTAAACAATTTTTCTTCAATGCGAGGTAATGGAGTTAATTTAGTTTAAATATTTGTAAAAATCAGTAAAAATAAACTGAATCTCTTTGACAAATTATTCTTACTCGCTAAGTAGGCCTACTTGCAATTTGACTGCTTCACTTCCTCATCGAACGAAAATCTTGTGTTATTAACGAACATTTGTTCATTTTAGGTGTAGGACAAATAACTTGAAAAGTCTCTATTCCAACATCAGAACCAATAATCATTTAGAAATCAGTACACTAATTCATTCTTGTGAAGTACTGTAAGCAAAACCATCGGTATTGAGATTTTTTTGGTGGTAATAGTTCTATTTGATGATAAAGTTAATCACATATTTTTTCTATAACTGTTCGTAGCAGTAGTGACCGACGTTATGCAGAAACATCCCTGAATAATCTGAACTATTCGTCCAAATTTTTCTATTTAATGACAATCTTTATCTTCATGTAATGCACAAAACAAGGAATTTATTCAATTTGATGAGAAATTATATTTTTCTTTCAAAATAACACCCTTAATTTGAATTGTAACACGTCTGTTCTTAATAAAAGGGTTTCAATAATTTGGGTTAACCTTTATAGATGGACATATACTATTCGTGAGTTGTTTAGAGAATTCTTTGAGATGAACAATATTGCAAGTTATTGTTATGAATCTCTAACCATTTAGTCAGGTTATCCATATATACCTTCCCGAAAACTGATTTTTTTCGACTTTATATGCTTTTATCGTCATTGCCTATTACTCATGATACCATATGATAATATATAATAAAACCTTGCCAGATGACATGTCTATGAAGTAAAAAGAATAATCACATGAATAGAATAAGTGGTTCATATGTGATAATCGAACTAACAGTCAGGCAGACCGAGACGTGTTTTACTATAGTATATAAGGATCCGTTAGTCAAACTAGTGTCACGATAACAGAACTCCGCTCATTAGTGTTATTAATATAAAATATTGGTCTTATTAAAAAACTATCTGTGATAACTCTCTCGAAAGATTAGATCACTTTTTGCACTTGTAGGGGAAAGTGAGTGGCAGTTCATTGAAATGAGCTTTATCATCGAGGCCGAAAGTTAGGCAGGTCAATACCAGAATTAAATTATCGGGATGACCTCAAAAAAATGAAGATGGGCCTGTTTCGTACTCGTGTCCCCACATGGTAGGAAATAGATCCTCTTCGACTTTACGGAAAGCGTAAAATGTGCATGTGTATATTCCTACTGTATTTCGCATTTCTCTAATGTTTCAGGCTTTTACATCATTGCTTACACATCAAATAAGGAACTGTATGCTCCTTATATTTATCAGATTATTTGTTTTCATGGGAACAAAATGTTACATCTGTACTGACGAGTTCATCTGATAAAATATTAACCTCTGATCGATCTCCCATGCTCCCTTGTATTGTTTTAAAATCTTGCGCACCTCAGTCTAAAATTTTCACAATATAATCAATGTTGCTACTAAGACCCCAATCGTAAAAGGAAGAGAGAAACGAAACAAAAAGCTAGCGGGTCATTTGGCGAAAGGCTAGTAATACATGAGCGTGAAAGAGCTGTTTACTGCAACAGTTTTTTGTTATTGCGGTTATGGAAAACGATATCGGATATCGTTGGCGACACACGTCATGTCCAGGTTCAAACATTCTCAGGATGATAAGGTACATGACGTTGAGATGCCGGATGTGCATTGTGGAATAATAGTGATGAACATTGTGCTTTTTAAATTACGAGCACAATAGTCCTGTCCTCGAAATGTGGAGAGCAAGAAGTGCAGAGTTGGGAAATACAAAAGTACATGAGTTTCAATAAACTGAGGATGGAGGCCAGTCGTAGCCAGAGTCGGAGAGTGGGAGCAGAATAGGATAGAGTTAGCGAAAGAAGTTGCCGAGCGACTGACTTAATTCCGTTTTGTTTATCGTATACGAATCAAATTCCCAAATGTTAGAGTGAAATGGCACAACGGTTCATTTTTTTCGAAAACTTCTCATTATCTCGTTCTCTTTTGTCTTATTTTCTCTCAATCTCTTCTATTCTTCTCTCATTCTCTTTTATCGTTTCAGGTAGGCAATAGACATCTTATTATATATAAACATTTCGAAGTACTGACTTGCAGTTATACTGAAGTATCAATGAAAAGTAATCTCTGTACTTTTTAATGAAGGAAGTCATGAAAGAAGTGCCCAGAATCCCACTAACCAATTTCGTGTTAAATTTATGACTCACAACTTTTACTGACCAATGTCTACGACTAACTCACTTGCCTACCCAAAGGTTACTCATAATTATACTATTTAAAGAGTTGTATGCTAGTACTAAAGTAAGAAATAATTAGTTTTAGTATATCTGAACCTTCGACAGAAATATAACGAGTCGTATATTTTCGGAGTATTAAATAATATGAAAATGGAGGTTGTCTATGACACGAAGCGCGCAGTCTGGCAAGCTGGTTTCAGCAATTTAAAGGTCTGGTGTATATTTTAAAATATTGGCAATAACGGATAACACGAAGGAAACAATATTTGTTTGAAGCACCTTTTAGGTGAGGTTGAAGGGTAAAATAAATATATAGTGGTATTTAATAAGCCCGGGTGAGGGACATGAGGAATCGTTATTTCTTAAGCCTGAAGAGACGCAAAATTAGCTGTCCTCGAAAATTGGGGCGTGTTGAAAAACGGAAACATATCCTGGCAATTTTGAGAAAGACGGTTGTATGTTGCGAGGCGAAAGAAGGAGGAGACATCTTTTGAAAATCCTTGTGAGAAATACAATGATGCTCAGTTTCGTAGAATTAAGAAGACGGGAATAATAGGCCTCTTGTAAATCGACCCTCTTGCAGGAAAGAGACACACTTAGAAGATTGTGGGGACGAAAGATTTGAATTTTAAAACAAACTAGACAGACAAAAAAGGGGAAGGAAAAAAGAGTGAGGGAAGGGCGACACAAGTGTGTTGATATTCAATTTGATGTCAACTTTCGAGAAAAAACAGGCCACCATGCTCCGCGTTTTGCAATTATACCAATATCGGCCATTGGTGGGTAGGAATAACTACGTCACAGGAATTTATCCAATTGGAGGAAAGCCACGTAAGTGAAAAATTGTTAGGAAATGACTAAAAATCAGGAGTGACGTCAGCGTAAGGGAGGGGGTCGTTGCCCAGTTCCGTCAGAAGAGTGGGGAGTTGATTATTTAGAGTTGGAGCAGAGACACTCCAGGGGCTTTTTCGTTTTCAGATTATCATCAGGACTATCAATATGTGCATTACGGATCATTATTATCCGTATTATTGTTATTACGAGTTCTGACTTCGAGTTTGTCATTATGAAACTTTTGACTTTGAATTTTGATCGTGATAGCGATTTCTGATTTTGAGTTTCATCAGTATGATCATATTGAAGAGACTCAAGTTTCATTGAAGAGACATTTTGGGCGTCAATGCATTATTCGGTTTATTTTAGAACATTGTTTTGTTCTAAGAAGTTAAATGACATTAACGAACAAACCGGTTAGCGTAGTGATCGTGTGAATGATGAACAATCTGACTTTATTCAGAGTGGTGAAATTAATTACTACGGGAATAGGAATTACACTCATGTATTAATCAAGTTTCGCTTAAGATGACTTCGACCAACATTCAGCGTCCGGTGAGGGGTTCAAACTGGCATGGTGACAGCAGTTAATCTGGAAGGACTTTGGTTCGGACGGGATCATTGTGATGAGAGTTGGAGTAAGGGCTCCCAGGACTTCCGCAGGTCAACGACAACGGTTGGTGCTGTATTTCTCAACATTGATAAGGTAATTATTTGAAGCACCATTATTGGTACCTTGTTCACCTTATGGTGTGTAATCGAAAATCTTATGAAGTGAAACAAAAGTATGCCACAGACTTTCTTGGCAGATTGTACCTCTTATTATTGAGATGCTTTATGTAAAGAAGATCTACAATAATGAACTGTGGTAACATTTGTATTATAAGCGATGTTAAAGAGTCATAAACTTTAAAATATTTCAAACGAACTCCTTCCGTTAGTGATACAGTCAGTTATGTATAACTTGGTAGAAATTAATTGCATGTCTGTTTTGGAGGATGTGCTTAAAGGGGAAACAGTGAAATGCATTGTTGTATTTTGTATTTTTCGGTAATAATAATTAAACCAATATTTTATAAAAGCTATGTTTTCTTCACGAAGAATTAATGTGTATTTCACGTAAATTATCGGCCAAACCCTGATCCTCTCCTAGCCATTTTTGTAGCAGGAGAACATATGTTATCCCTGAGAATGCTTGCCGAGTGGGCTGGGTACGTGCATATATTAATTAATGCATTATTTACGCCCAATTTTTATTAATTATATTGCAATTGGCGCCGCAACGTAGGACTTGCAATGTTTACCCCTCCCTCATATTTTTTTTATATTACAATATATATTTTTAATTTTCTTCGGCTCCATGGCCATCTTGTCACTATTCCAGTTCAAAACAAAGTTCTTCTTCGCTCATTGATCTTTATCGCTTTGAACTTCACTACAGCGCATCGTAGCTACCTAAAGGCTAAAGACACACTTGCGTTTTCTCAACTCCGCTCCGATTCGCTTGTGTAAAGACACACCTAGCAGAGCGGGCGTCAGCGGACAGGTGTAGGGGAACGTGAGTAGGGGTGGAAGGAATAAGGTCACTTCAGGACGAAAACAGACATGCTTCATGCAGGTTTTGTACAGAGCAACCATGCAACTGCTCGCTAACTTCACAACGCTTTTATTGTAAAACACATAGCAATATGTTATGAAAATGTTTAAAGTAATATTTATTTTTTACTGTGTAATGAACACAACTGTGACTATTTTTGTATTTTTTAAATAATAGAAATAGATCTACTAAACACAGATGCCAATATAACAGTAATAATGAAATATACATACATAAGAAATGAATAACAACGTAGGACCTTTTTACGGACGATTACGATATATATTGTGCTTACTAACATAATTTGCTACGTTCATGTTTATTGTTACAATGTGTTACCACCAAACAACAACTCAAACCACGAGTCGTTGCGTTGTGCATTTTAATAAAAACAATTTGTATTGTAATCTTCCGTAAACAGGTCGTAAAAGTTGTAATTCATGATATAATAGAATACATAATTATTTAATTCAAATATAATTCCCTTTTAAAATGTACTTTTACCATGTTATTTATCAATAATTATTAATAAATAACTATCTTCTAAAATACTTAACATGATTGATTCAATATTTTTTATTTTAAAACACTTAATTTTAAGTAGTAATATAAATTTTTTCTTCAATTTGAGTTCTATGTCGTAATGTTTTTGTGAAGTCATTGCAAATCTGTGTGTCATATTGTGAATCTTTTTGTCGTATTGTGAATTTGCATTGTGTAGTGTTTTTGATTGTACGTGTATTTGAAACGAACTAAACACGAGTTCCTAAAAATCTAATAGAAATATCAAAATTATAAGATGTTAACAATTTATATATATATATATATATATATATATATATATATATATATATATATATATATATANGGTTGGACTAACCCACAACGTGCGTTCGCCGTAAAGGCTTATTACGAAACCCGTAGTTATGCAGCTGCCCAGCGCCGTTTTCGAACACAATTCGCGATACATCGTAATCGGCCAGTGCCTACACCACATGCAATAAAGTTGTGGGTTGCAAATTTTGAAGCCACTGCATCAACAAACAGAAGAAGAGGTGGTGGTAGGAGAACAGCCCGGACTCCTGAGAATATCGAACGTGTGCGAGTTGCAGTTGGAAGAAGCCCTCGTCGTTCCGCTCGCCGTCACAGCGTCGCACTCCAACTCTGTGACAGGACAGTTCGACGAGTTTTAAAGTTAGATTTGCACAATCATCCGTATAAACTGCAAGTTGTTCAAGCTCTTAATAACAATGATTTCGCAGCCCGCCGGTGTTTTTGTGAACGTTTTTTGGTTATGATTCAAGAAAATGAAGACATCGTGTATAATTTTTGGATGAGTGACGAGGCACACTTTCACCTGTCTGGATATGTTAACAAACAAAATTTCCGTTACTGGAGCGACACCAACCCTCGTCAACTCCATCAGCAACCTCTTCATTCATCTAAGGTTACTGTTTGGTGTGCCATGTCTTCGTCAGGCATTATCGGACCATTTTTTTTCGAAAATGAACATGGAGAAACTGTGACTGTTAATGCTGAGCGGTATTCAGAAATGTTACGCACATTTTTCTTTCCTCAACTACCCCAGTACGGGATGAACGATGAAACATTATTTCAACAAGACGGAGCAACAAGCCATACAGCCCGAGTGAGTATGCATCTTCTGAATGACGTTTTTCCTAATCGTTTAATCTCTCGAAACGGAACAATTCCATGGCCCGCACGTTCGCCCTATCTGTCGGCCTGTGACTTTTTTCTGTGGGGCTACTCAAAAGTAAAGTCTACGAGCAACGGCCGATGACATTGGATGAACTGAAACAAAACATTCGTCGAGAGATTGCACGAATACCGCAGCAAATGTTACGGGACGTTATGAACAGTTTTCATCGGCGGCTTGACGAATGCCTGATGAGAGA
>NNCF01128393.1:529129-565835 GCA_002313205.1 Laupala kohalensis
TCTATTTGTATTATTTAAAAATACAAAAATAGTCACAGTTGTGTTCATTACACAGTAAATAATAAATATTACTTTAAACATTTTCATAACACATAGCTATGTGTTTTACAATAAAAGCGTTGTGTAGTTAGCGAGCAGTTGAATGGATGCTCTGTACAAAACCTGCGCGAAGCATGTCTGATTTCGTCCTGAAGTGACCTTATTCCTTCCACCCCTACTCACGTTCTCCTACTCCTGTCCGCTGACACCCGCTTCGCTAGGTGTGTCTTTGCACAAGCGGAGCGTAGAAAACGCAAGTGTGTCGTCAGTGGTGTTTTCCGTCCTTGCCAGCGAGGAGGCGTGCGTATCATCTAGTAGTCAAGCGTCTGTCGTAATTGAAGTATCTTCCCCACAAAGTCTTCCCGTAGGTCATATTTTTCGCGTCTCAACAAGATGGCACTTGTCTGTCATGTTCAAGTCTTGTCTGTCATGTCTTGCTTCTTGAAGTTTTTCATGCACTTTGCTCTTTCTGCAGCGTAATCACAGATATCTTCTAATATCCCAATCTTTCTGAAGTACGTATTGAAGCCCCGTAACTCGTTAAAAATTGCAGTGAGTATTTAGTTGGATGGAACCATTTCCTGTTTTTGTGGGCAAAGTTTACCGTACGTATGAAGTCGTATGTTAGTCATTCCTTTGTACTGGTCTCCTAACGGCGCTGCCATCCTTGCATTAATCGTCGCGAACAGATATTACGTGCTATGAGTATTTTCAATTTTTTTGACAAAATTTTAGTTAAATATTTGTGTAAGTATGTGGTCAGCTCATTCTTGGAGTTCTTTTCCGGACACTACTTAGAAAAATTTTTAAACCATTCCTTCTCGCTTGTTAATAGTCTGTCATTGCCCCCAATTGTTACTTGACCTAGGTCTTGACAAAATAACATGTTTGTTGACCATCAAAAATACCCTTGCCTTAAATTAATCAAGAGCCCGGTCAGAAGTCATGTTATCTGGTTTTGACCGGTTATGCCCCGAAACGTACGAATGATAATGCGTACTTCCCAATCATGGGGAGGGGGAAGAAATGATTGAACTAATTGTAAAAGGAACTCTAAACTGTGTCATTATATTTATTTTATGGAATTTTTATACAAAAGTATATGGATTTATATAATTTTAAACCTGTGAACATGAAACAATTATTTTCTTTATATAGAATTCGAGTACGATTCAGGTCGTAGTACCAAATTAGCTTTTGTTTCCATCATGACTATCAGTTATTATTGAATTATCAGTTGTCATAATATTGAAAAAATATCGGCCAAAACATCCCAAAGTATTTCTTATGACTTACTTCAGCAATAGAGTACCTCAGTTTGATACTAATAGTACCTTAAACCTTTCAATAGCTTTCACATGGATATCATTTCAATATCAACTGTGTTGTTTAAAAAATTACGCTTTGAGATGACCTTTGTTTAAGCATTAATTACTAAACGAACATTGGAGAAATTCCACGTCAAGTGAACCAGATTTGTATGGATTGATTTGAAAACTTGTACAAAATTATTTAATCGGATTCTATATCGAAAAATATGTTCCCATCCAAATTTCCACCACTTAAAATGCGATCTGCGAAGTTTGATTTCTTTAGTCGATGCCGAAAGAATTTATATCGACGCATATTAGGTAATTTTCTTTCCATTGATTGTTATCGGAAATGTTTCAAAATTCTCAGAGCTTTTTCTCTTGTTATTCTTCAAATATAATAAATATTATGTCATCGTATTTTTATCTTGTGGACTTCAAAGTAAAGCTAAAAAATAGCTCCATCTAAGAAAACCACATAAATGTCAATATCTCTACAGTTAAATACATTTACATACCATTAGCCATGACGTGTATTACTGAAAACTGCACATCAATATCTTTATTCGTATAGGAAATATTTGAAGTATTTCTTATTGACTTACTTGTATATTAAATGTATTTACTTCAGTCACTTAATTTTGGTAATGGAGATTAAAGCAATGTAAGAAGCAGATTCAACATGGATGTGATGTGGTGAAATTATAACAATTATATGAGCCCAGAGGAAGGAAATATATGTTTCAAAAACATCGGTCAATGCGTAAAGTATAATTCTTTTGACCTGAACGCAATAATTTAATTCTATTCATTCAATTTGTTTATTATAACCTTCTTTGGATTTTATTTGTATATCCGGCGCTGCCCACCCCTTAGTTTCCTCTCGCCTCTTTTCAAACGAGGTCGAATAACTATTACGAAGATTCAATGTCGCGGTCTGCACTGTCAGGGCTCGGGTCAATGTTCACCAGCTGAACTGGCCGACAAAGGCCATTTCCTCTTGGTCTTTACCATAGTAAATTCAGAACACCTTGAGAAAAATGTTTCGGAGGTTTCTTTTATGTACAGTATGAGTTCTTTATCTCTTCAAACAAAAAGTATAGCTTTAATTGTTATTCTGTACCAGGAATAAAAATACCGCAAAAAATAAAAATGTTTGTATATAGCAATAGAAAAAAATTACTTTTATTTTTTATTTATAGCAGCACGATAAAAGAATAACGTTTTATTCATTGTACGTCTATCATGCTAATATCTTTTCGTTCGTTTTTTATTTACGTCAAATCAAGGAACAATTGGGTATTCGTCATTCAATGTTTGTGAAATAAATGAAAAACTTTGTGTTCATTACGTCAAATGAAAGACTAACTTGTAAAAAGTTTTAATAAGTTCGTCAAATAAACGAGTAACTTTATATTCGTCATTGATTTACGTCAAATAAAATAATATATTTTTATTCTTTTTTCGCTGTATAAAATAATGAATTATTTTAATTTATTATTATCATTTTGTAATTCAAAAGGATTTTCCTCTGGCAATGTCCGACCTTTCTCTGAAGTTTGGAAATGAAAGAGGGTACACTCTTCCATTCCCTACAGTGTGTAAGTTCTCACGAGTCTTAATTTTGATGAGTCTGATGTTTCTCGTCTCGTGGAGCATCCCCAAATGCTCGTTTTTCGGACCGGGGCGTAGCTGAGTTCTGTTCATGCCCTTCCGATTGTCGACGCTCTTCAGTCAACTCTGTATCATCATTTTTTTATCATTGTAATATTTGTAAATGGGAAATGTAACGTGCTATTGAAGCTTATCTACATGCAGCGATAGGATGTAGGAGATGGGTAGAAGGTTTTTGTTAGTAGGTGGACCGCTTAGATGGGTTGGCCCACGTGGAGGGGTTAGTAGAAGTGGTTAGTAATAGAGTTATTGATACTAGCAGGAGGTGGACAGAGGACGGAGGTATCGCTTTTCAGTAGTCACTGGGACATTCATGTGAAAAGCTACAAATTTTTCTGGCCCCACCAGGGATTTGAACCGGGATGACTTGGTGAACAGCAAGAACTTTGCCACCTTAGTCACCAGAGGGGCTTAACTCTGTATGCGTATATAATAAGTGAAAAATATAAATTGCGTATGTATTGCTTAATGGTTTTAAACTTAATAAGTTATTTTCAAATGTTGAGTGAAACGCAACAGTAATTTTTTTTTGTTTTTGGGTTTTGGGGCTGTTGGGTTCGAATCCAGAACTCATTTTTGTCGCAAACATTTCTATCAATGGTTATCAACAATTTTTAGTTAACAATCTGTGGAAAATTGTTTATAACATTTGACATAATAATTCTAAAGTAAAATACACATTGGAATTGAACTCAGCTACCCCAAAAACCCATATTCTTTGGTCTTTTATGCAAGTTCTTTTTAAACAATATATTATTGTTTTACCTTTGAGAACTAAATTTTTCGTAACAAACTCTTTAATTAGTAGTTAGGGAACCGAAATATTTCAAACAACTTTGGTTGGATAATTCCTTTTCACCCCTGACCCCGGTAATAAAATTATAGACAATAATGTTAATAACTAAATAACCGCGAATTGGATCAAAGAACCGGCGGATTCGGACTACATGTACACCGAGTTTCTGCTCACGAGCTCGGTTGGCCACAGAACTCGAAAATTGCATGTAAGAACATGATACACAGACTGATGGTGAAATTTTTTTGTCATTACCATTTTCCGGGCAAACCGTAAGTATCAAAATTACCTATAGAATGTACTTTGTAGAAAATTCTATGCCCTTAATTTTTGTCTCAATGATATTTTTCGAAATTCCCTTAATTTCCAAGAAATTGAGTGGGGAGTGGGTTCGAGATCCTCCCTCCCTCCGACGCTTATTTCCGTGACTCATGTAGCATTTTCCCCTGATATTATACTAGAAGTAATGGAAAATGTTTATTAATTCTTCATTCTAACATACCTGCAATCTTAGGAAGATTTACCAATAAATTTCTCTCAGTATATCACATCCTTTAGACGAACAATCTTCTTAGGATTTCTAACTAATCTTACTAGTAATTAAACACAAAAATAGTCACATAAGCAGATTTTAGTTCTCCTTTGTTAAACACTGATTTCCCGGTTGAAAATCCTCGTTTCTTTCTTTTAATTGTGGTTTACTCAGTTTATATTTCTCTGGTTTGTTTGTGCGTATCCCGTTGTAGAACTGGGTTAAAGGAATAGTTGATTTAGAATGGTGAACTATAATTCATTAGCAAATTGTGAAATTGTAAAGAGAGCAGTATTTAATTTTGAATAATTGTTCTTTTTATCTATTCGGAGTATCGCTGAGTCCAGAAGTAAATTTGGGAATATACGATCAATAGTTGTAAAATAAAGATGATTAATATTGATAAAAGTAATAAATATTAAATATCGGTAATTTCTATTAAATAAATGAAATCAACTAATTCCTCACATCAACCAGATCATAATATTTCCATTCGGGGCACTAGCATTCATAAAATATCCTAGAACTATTAAAAATTACAAACTTCTTTTTGAAGATACAAAAACTTTGATAACTAATTTTCATTAAGCAGTCTATTGTATTCAATTCAAAGCATTCTCCCATTGATTACAAGTTTTAATAGCATTCCCCAATTCATGGAAATTAATTAGGATTCCTTCCAATGTGTGGAAATAAAATGATTCGCTAATTATGGCCATTCTTTGAGAACCTTTCAACTTATTGGGTAGCTTATTGATGAAGATAGTTAGGGTTAGTAAATACGTAGATGACAATGGAAAATTTCCGTGCTTTGTAAATTATTGAGCTTTCCGGGAAAGCCTTTCCCCACCGCTAATGAGTTGTTTATATCTTCTAATTGTATTTACCCCTCTACGTTGTTAACCATTCTTTTATTTGACAAATATTGTCTTGTCGCTATTTTCTCCAGAGATCAGCAAAATAGAATTCCAGTTAGTTGTAATATACAAAAACAATGTAAAATACTTTAGGTTACAACGAGGGTTATCCATGAACTACTCAATTTGAACAGGGTTTCATCATAAGAATTTTATACATAACTTGTTTATTTTAATAAAATCGGAATTTTTAATTAACGTGAAAGCAAGTTTTATTCAAACAACTCTTTGAATAAAAATGACTAGTCATTACTTATTGAATCAACATAAATCATTACTTTTGTAAAAAATGTGTACCCCTATTTGAAAAAATAGTGTAAGGGCAGTCATGACGTATTGGTGTTCATGTAACAGAGAGCGTTGAAGAACTCTCAGATTATTTTCCATTTGTTGTCAATATAAACCCTGTTCTTATATTTTTCTTAAGATCTAATCGATTAGATAAGTTTCAATAATTTTTTTTAAACATTAAAATTTGTAGCAAAGTAGACCTCAATAAGATTGTATGTGCATAGGGAACATCGATACTTTTAAAAAATGTTAGAAGGAAATTATGGAAGATTCAAATAAAAATTCAGAAATTCTTTAAGCTTCCCGAAGCAAGGAAGTTAAACTAATGTTGACGTTTTTCCTTTTGACAAATTTATGAAGAGGTCTTTAAAATGAATTTAAGAAAATGAATATAACTTAACGAAACGATGATTGAACAGAAGATGTTGCTTCAAAACTCTATCTTGAATAAAATAGGAATAGGATTTTTGTGGTGGATGCATTGTTGTCAATTTCTGCTTTAACCGGTACCACCAGTGTTCCCTCCAAAGTGCCTGGCAGCGCTGGTAGACTGCCACAACGACAGCTCTCTTGTCATTCATGAGTTTCTACGGTGTAGACGGTATATCTCCTCCTGGCAGCTCATGGGTGCTTCCAGAGTAGTTCGGATGCGTATGTTCACTTATTGGCAGCTCTCAACGAGCACAGAATAGATAGTTTGTATTTTTCTGCACTATCTACTAATTAGACACTGTGATTTGAAAAGCAGCGTGTAATGCATCACTACTACGGATCTCTAGCAGACCATTAGTTATTCATGATGTTAACTACAATTGCTTTGACCCATTTGTGCCTCTATTACGTTTGGTTGCGGACTTATTGGATTTTAAGGAAATATCCCATGCGGCGGCCTTCTTTTCGAGATGGTGGATTTTGATGAAGTGGGAGAGTTTAGGGAAACTCATGGGATAATTCGGGAAGTACGAGGAAAATATTCCAGAGAGTTTCGTTTTTATTATTTAGTTCCGGATTAAATCAGAGCCGCGCTGGTCTATTAGCAGTTAATGCTGTCTTATTACTATCCCTAAAATATGGAGATAATACAGAAAAATATGGTGTTCGCCCACTAAACGTAAAATGGCTTACTTATGTTTGACACTAGCACCGATGATCAATCTGGTAATAGAGAGGAAAGTGTCAAGGATCTGTACGACCCGAATTCAGAAATGAGTCTCAGGAATTTCGTACAGGAGTGGGTGGAAATGCTGGAGATGAGATGATGAGGAGTGCATGGGCTCAGGAGACGACAGTAGAAGTGGATCAAACGATAGTATCGATATCGAGGATGTATTGATACTTTCGGCATGTATACTCGATACTTGTAACGATTCCATTTCTACGGAAGAAATATTCCGATTTGATAGGTTACAGTTTGTCAGTAAGGTTAAGACTGGCCCACATGATATTTCACTTTAAATTAAACATCCTATTATATCCTAGAAATTAAACCTATGAGAAACGTTGTATGATCTAAAACAAGTATTTCCTAATGTAACATCTGGACCAGGGCAGTTTATAGATTTTTGAAATATTAACATTTTCAAGCATTTTGCTAGCCGGAAATTCCTAAGGAGATTAAGGGTCGGGCCAGTCGCCGCCAAATAAGGAAAAGCGACTAAGACTTCCCGTTCATTGTGTAGAGGCTGAACAGTTTCCATCTACTTCTGAAAATTGAGTAAGAACGCCCTCAGAAGAATGTGGCTGAAGCGCGTGGCAAGTGAATGGAATATTCCTAGCAATTGCCAAAAATAATGGTCAGCCCGAAAAGGACGCTGGCAGATCGGAAAGGACGCAGTATTCTCAGAAGCTGAGGGGTGACCAAGATGATGTAGAGTGCTCAGTGCGTTAGCAAGGGCGTGAACACGTTACCTCTGCTTCGGTATATATTGGGAGGATTGAAGATCCTAAATGACTTTCAGACTAGAGACTCTGCGGAGGGTATGGAAGTACCCAGGTTATTGGAGATATGACTTGGTTATCTTTGGTCGTCAGACCACTGAGAATTGCTGCGGTAATTCAATTACATTGCTATTAGGCGCGAATGACGTAACTTGGAACAGTTAGTTATTTCGGGATAGCATCTTGTACATTTTTTGAGATTCGGATAATCTGGGTAGATTTCCGAGTTAATTGATAACACCAGTATTTATATCTGTGTGTAATTGTTGCTTTCCGATAGCAAGAACTCTGTAATAACAGATTCAAACTTGTATTTATGATTTGAGAGTTCGTTCAAATTTGTAAATACGCAGATTGCAATTTAACTTGTATTAAAGGAATATTTTATTGTTATTTCACGTGTGTTTGATTGCTTGGGGAAATCAAGCTGGTGGCAGCGAACTCTACCATAAAGGTTGTGGTTTATGGTTGAATCCCGCTTCTACCCAAAAAATACCCACATCGCATCTGGGCTTGCGGTGTGTCGTAACACCTAACCTATGTCACCAATTCCGTCAAGATGTCATGATTGTTGCTTCATCTGTGCCAGCGGGTATTATTCTCTTAAACCTGTTCTACAATTAGGGTTGTTTTAGTACAAGTAATCACTTTATTTATAAAGATACTTTTGATGTCGAATTTTTTTGAATTGATACTTTTTATGTCATAAAAACTTGATATCGGATGATAACTAATCACATCGCATCTACTTTTAAAGTGACCGAATCGAATTAACTCATTGTTTAAGTTACAAGAATTGGCTCATGACTAAAAAAGAAAAAAATGGTAAGCCATGATGTTCATGCATATAAATTAAATATGCCTAGAAAATGCTGTTTGTCTCCTAAAATCAAACCCTGTAGATCAGTGGGAAGAGATATATCTTCGAAAACTGTTTTTTTAATGGGTTGAAACAAGAGAAATAGTTTTCAGCTCAAACTAGCCTCGTAATTGTTGTGTGAAGGACATTCGTTACCGATACCCAGTACTGGTATCGATACTTTGATTGCATCGGAACGACCCAATAAACAATTACCCAGAAGTGTAGTGAAGGATTATTCACCGTACTCATGATAGCATATTGATGTGATTAAGTCTTCTAACATTTTTAGTATTAAACTATCCTCTAAAAAGTACTCGGTACTGAGTTGTATCCATACTCTGAAGACTATACTTATAGGGTATCGATACTGTGGTGTCCAAATGAGGACTTTGTGCCTACACCCGAGACCGATACTTCGAAATCTAGGTGGTGATGACAACCGGAGCGATGCCCCGGACGTGACGTTGGGAATGAAAAGGTGAGAAGCCGGTGGAATAGCTAATAGGAAAAAAATATGTAATGATAGTATAAGGAATTCCATTGAGGGTATTGATTACAAATTTTTAGCTCCGAGTTTCCGCTCTGCGAGTATACTATCATTTAAACATGCTCGTTACAATCAAAATTAGAAAAACATATCAAAATAATATTAGACTTTCTAGATGTAGTTCCTCTGTTAATTTAGACTATTTTTAATGAAATGATCTCTAATATTCAAATCCATTAAGGGCATTCTTTTTACTATCATCACATGATTTGACTAATTACCTGCCGGCCAACGACGCAAACCATATGAGGCACCTCACGAAGACAATGCTATGAGTTTTGCCACGAAAAGGAGGAGTATTGAGCTTCGCCGCGAAGATAAGGATGTATCACCTTCTACGACGAATATTAGTACTATACCTATGCTCGCAGCGAAGAGTAGCACCTTTAGTTGAATCACCCTGAAGAGTATAGCCTCAAGCCGTACTTCGCAAAGAAAATTAAGACTTAAAGTGCTTTGACCATGAATGCTAGAACTGTTTAAATTATTGTCACGAAGAACAGAATTTCTGAGATTTTACCACATAGTAGTGGAGAGCTAAGTTAGTAATGCATGTGAATCAAAATAGTACTAGACATCTTTTATTTAAACTTTGGAAATTTATTTAAAATGATGGCACAGTAGCCTCATATTAAAGCGTGAAACTCCCATTACCGTATTTACAAATATTTGGCAAAATATCGACTTTAATTTTAATTTTATATTTAACAACAGTAGAATTAATATTAAGTAGGAAATTGAGACCGAAAAATTTATGTACACCTGATGTACTTTACATGTTATATTTTTCACTTGTACACAGTAGACTCGACTACTATTTTTTGAGGTCTTCATTTACCATACGAATTCTCAGACTATAAATTCTGTGCAGAAATATTTTATAAGACTCAACCCATTCAGATTTTAGAGAACCTTCAATTTTAGTAGTTTACATACTCTACCGCCAAAATTCATGTATATTTACAAAAATCTTGAAAATTTTTATGCCAGTAATTTTAGGGAGTAGTAGAAGAGCTGAGCATAGATACTCAACTATTCTTCGCACATTTCACAACGTTTTTTAAAATTTTTGAATCCGATAACCTAATACCTTTTATCAATTAATTACTCTAGCAACTTGAGTATTTTCATGAAGAGTTAAGTGGTTGGAATGTCATTTAGAATTTTCCAATGAAACTGATAAAACCAAGGATTATTTTCTTCGGGAGCAAGGATGATTTTTGTTTCATTATCTTACCCCTGTTCACCATCACATTAATTACGCAGTAATAAATTATGTATACATTGATGAATTAAGTAGGATTAAGAATGGTTACCCCCATTCAGGCTCTGCATTTAGGGGGACAAGAAAGAAACTTAATTATGTTGTATTCTTTTCGTAAAAAAAAAATATTACAGTAAGTCAAATGGAGTCAGTGTGGCTCAGTGGGTAAATACATTCTCAAGCTATTGGTCACAGTATTGGATAAATGAAGTAGGAGCTGAAAACCCTCCAAATCTGCAAAATACACCCCACAATCTCAATAGAGTTCAGCAAAGTATGAAATGTGTAGTATATTGCAATGTAATATATAAAGAAATTATTTGATAATAAGATAAGTAACAGAATACTGACATCAAAGGAAATATATAAGGAAAAATTAAATTATCTTAGACCTAAGATAAGAGTGTGGGTAAAAATCCTGGAGTTAATTGGAAATATGTGTGAAAAAATGTCCACAGTAAAATCCTGCTAAGTATAGTATCAGCATTGTGGTACCAAGTAATTGACGATATTATACCCACAAGAAAAAAGATTAAATGAAATTAATATGTCACAGAGTAGTAAATGTTTAGAATGTGGCATGGAGGATACATTACTACACAAACTAACAGAATGCAGAGTAATCAAGGTTACATGGAGATGGGTAAAGAAAAAAATGGCTGTGATAATGAGAACATCTGAATGGAATATTAATGATAAGATAATAATACAACCAGATTACAATTTTATACCAAAATGCAAATATAATGCTTTGACATGGTTAATTGGAAACTATATATTTTACACAATGTATAACCAAAATGTAGAAACATTCGAATTGCAAGAGTATTTTAGAATAACACATGGAAAAGTTTTAAAAAAGAGGGGGAAATTATTTGGAAGTTATATAAAAATTTTGCTTATGGACAGCTAGTAAACAATGTTGCATAAAAAAGTGGGTAGAGCGCTGAGTTGCTGGCTGGATGGCCGGGGTTCGGTCCCGGTGAGGTGGGGATTTTTCATCACGCCTCAACATCCAGACTGACTCCCAGACCTACTCAGCCTGCTGTAAAATGAGTACCAGCATCTATCCTGGGGTCAAATCGGTCGGAGCGAGATGCTTACCACATCTCCTCCTTCTAGTGCCGAGGTCAAGTAATTGCGGAGCTCTACTTTTCGCGAACCCCTTGGGCACCTTCGGGGCTTGATCAGGGATAGTTTGACTTTGACAGTAAATCAAAAGAAATGAATTGATTTTTTGAATTTTGTAGTGGTGAAAATATAACTATTTCGGAGGATAATGTAATGCTCTCGGAAGCGAAGGATAAGCTGTGAAAGACAGTCAGCCCACGGAGCATTCTCTGGCCGATAATTAATAATAGTCTGCATCCACGTGCCCCGACGCTTCCTCTCACGTGGTCGTCTCGCGCCTCCCTCGGCGAATGGGGCACCACGCAGCTTTGTCTTGTGCTCCTACGTCGTAGCTCTCGCATCCGCAGGCAACACAAAGCCCGACCATGAATTATGGATCCTTTTGGCATGTAGATAGCGAAATTAATTCGGTTTGGTGAGGAATATTTCCATCGCTGCTTGTAAGCGAAGGTTAGCATGGAGGAGTGTCTTTTTCTAGTAGCGTCTTCCTCTGTTCCCTTCGGGTTAAAGAAAGGTTGAGCATGAACAAGTGAGATAGAGAAGCATGAATTGCGGTCACAAAGAAGAGCATATGTGTCTTTTCTACAAATGTACTGAATAATTTCGAACTTGATGAAATTTTACACTCTTAACAAAACAGTTAGTGTATTTCACCGAAAAAAATATATCGACAACGAATGACATTTGTGTCGAATCCGTAGATTTTAAAATCGCTCAAGTGCGACAGTTACGACACTTACAACAGCATACATTAAAAATGTGCGCGTGTACTGTTTGCCGTAGGAGAAAGGACAATAATTCAAATAAAGATGTTGACCAATACTATATTGAACAAGAAATGATTTAGTCTTAAAAAACTAATAATTACAAAGCAAAATTTTGCCAATTTTACAAAGAAATTGTACTCTGACTTAACATGAATACTTTTTAATTGTTGAACAATCCTCAAGAATAATTCTTTTTGTAAAACACAATCATTCTCTACTCAACTTGGACATCAGTTCACTAAAATGAAAAGAAAAGAGCTTGACTGGAGGACTAGGTTTAGTCAATCTCTTCAAGAGGCAAAGTATTAAAGGTTAACTGACTGAGAATTAAATGTTTTCAGCTTACAAACTTTGTACAAATGGATGCAATGATTTATGCTGATATCGATTTCACTTCTTAAAGCACACCTTTCCGGCCCTTTAAGAATTTATTTAATATAGGGACGAAATACATTGCCCCTTATGTCAAAAGAATTTATTTTCAAAAATAAATTACTTTCCAAATATTTTAAATAGATGATTTTTTAAACTGTAATAAAAAATCTACTTTGATTCAAAAGAAACACTCAGTGTTCACCGGACATTCTGAAGAAATATTTAATTTTTTTTGTGGGTTTCGTTCTGTCCACGTTCTGTCCACGAGATTATCGTTCCTATTAGTCATAAAACTTACATACAAAATAATTTAAACGCAAACACAGATAAAAATTACTCTTTTGAATGATTTTACTGACATTGCCTGACAGACCTACCTTATGAAATGAACTGGGTGATAACTTTTTTAAAAGGATAACAAGGAAATTGGATACCTTCACTACAGGTTCCAACTGGGCGACTCCAGACGTCAGGAGCCAGAGGTACGTTGTTTACCTGAGACGAAAATTGCTGTAATACCTTCTAGGAAACATCTTTTGAACACTATCGTCTGTTGTTAATGGTAAACTTAGTTATAAATGCAAAACTGTTTTGAGTATAACGTATCTCATCGTATGCTACACACATTTAAAGTTTTATGGTAAGGCATTTCTCCACCACTTCCTCCAAGTACTTTCAGTTCTGAAAGATTTTGTTTTTTGCTTTTCTCAATAGACGAGTTAAATCTGTTAAATCTGAAACCTTCACATTTATGATTTGGCTTTTTACTGAGCGGAATCGTTTGGAACGCACATAACATACTTAGAGATTTACTGAATGTTGAGAAGCATTCTCAAATAGTGCCCACATATTTGGGAATACATTTTCAACGACAAGATTTACACAATGATTATTTATTTGAAGTCAGCAAACTATAATGTATAACGTCGAGCAGATTGTCCTTGTTGCTGTGCGGACGATCGTATGGCAGGAAAATTGCTGGTGCGCTGTAACCCCTTGCTGCCGTACCTCACCGAGGCGAATGGATGACGTAAACAGCAAATTAAGATACAAATAGAGGAATGTGGCCGAGGAAACGGGAATACAACGAGAAAACCAACCACGAAAATCTTGCATCAATCAACCCAATTTCAATCATACACGTAGAGCTAGAAGGAAAGTGCACAAACTGGTGTACCACGGACATACGAAAAAACACCAAAATGCCGTGTAATGATTTGACCTCGCGATTTTAGGCAGAAAAATGACGTTTTAGGAACCCAAATTAGTATCTCATCATGGATACCAGATTGCTTTTAGTCAACACACTTGCTGGAAAAATCTGAACGTAATGGAACTTTTAAAATACTAAATTCAATTATAGACCACCATTTCAGGACATAATATACATTGATAAGAGCTCTCAATGGACCTGATTTTTCATGATTTTTAGCTTTATTTGAGTTGAATTATAGCTTCCGAACTTCAGTTCTAACTTTATTCGGACTCGTAATTTTTCATTAGAAAACAATAAAATAGTTGCGTTGTATGAAACGCGTTTCCATTAATCCAACGTGCGTAGCATAAAACTCTGTTACCTATGTATTTAAATGTTTGGTTTCATGAAGCGTATTCATCACGCCTTAGTTCTTTGTCTATTTTTTAAGAAATGCACCTGAAGCAAGAAATTCAATTCGTTGGAGTATCTTTTTTTTTTTTCTTAATCCCTGCCAAACATTTGTCAAGTAAGCGTACCGAGAATATGAGATTTCCACGTTGTTCCACATTGTTGCCTGAGTAAATAACTAGAATGATTCACACTATTAAATATCCTAGAATAGCGTAACCAATGGCGGGTTATTTTCTCTCTAGCTCTTGTTGTAACAGTCGCTACTGAGAGAACGAATATTACTGTTATCTTGCAAGAAATGTCTATGACGTGTACATGGTTCTTCGGATATTATCGTGTTTATTTTCTTCTTTCTTTTCAAGGAAAAAGTTTATTGAGGAAACCAGGAATTCAAAACTGTGTAAGCGTGTGACAGGACTACTTGAAATGAATGACATAAGGCGAAAATACTATTTGGGGATTCAGTAATGATCGTTTCCACATTTCTAATTAAAACAATCAGCTGTCATGATATCGTGGGTTATTAAAGGATAACTCACGGTAAACATTAAATATACTAGGGAGCAAGTTTTCGAAACGCCATTCGTGAAGATCCGTTGACAATTTGAAATTTGCACCCAGTACTTCCCATTTCTTATAATTGAAAACACGTATGAGTCAACTATATTTGATGTAGAACAACGAGTATCCACAATAATTTGTTAGGATGAATTAGTTATCTTTTTAGCACGAGTTACATTTTCACCGAATGACTTGAGAAAGTAATGAGATGACAAGCATTACCGAGTTCTTTGAAGAAGTTGCTATCCCCGTGGTTTCAGCTAACGCGCAGATACAAGGATGCCGAGCACAAGCGCTTCTATATGCCTCGAAAGATAAAAATAGAGCTACTTCCACCACGGTCTGTGTTTGTGTGACGTGACCTGCTTATATTGCTCTCCCACAGCTTATTCCTCATCGCTCCCTCATGGAGCCCCGAAGAAATTGAAAACACATTACCGTGTTAATGTATTTGGTGAAGTAAACAAAACATTTCCTTCACAGAGTTCGTTAGAACTTCAATTATTTTAAAATGTTCTACACAATTAAAGCGTTACACAATTTGAAAAATATATTTTTATCAAATTCAATTTTATTATGATTTACTCTCACCTAAGTAAGAAATCACCAGATTCAGGAAATTTTCCATTATTTAGAGAAGACATTTTTGCATCACAGCATTGTATTGTGCGATATAATCTTATCAAATTTCATAACATTTTAGGATTCCATGGTTAAAATACTAAGAAAGGCGATTTTTGCGTGAAACATTTTACCAGTGAAAAAATATTTTGTAATTTAATTTCTAGAATCAAAAATTACCGCAAGACAAATGAACTACTTCGATTGCAAAAACTTAAACCGTATATTCCCTACAGGCAAAATTATTATTTCACATTACAATGCAGTCATTGGGATAATTTAAGAGAATCACGGAAAGCAGATTTTTAACGTGAAATTTGTGAGTATATTGCAAATTTCTTTTGTTCATCTTATCATCCGAACTTTGTATTGCTTTACACGAATCATTTTAATTTGCCAAACAAAGGAATATCTATGCACCCAGCAAGTTGTTTTCAAATGATTTGGTTGTAAAGGACAACAATTAGCGACAAATGACACCGAAAATCTGCGCGGTCTTTTATTATCGTCTCACTGAGAGAAAACTGTGGATGTGCTACATGTAAATGTAAACTATATCGTTAGTATATTCAAGAACATAGAAAAATAATACCACGTACTAGTCATTCTCTGTAAACATGCAGTTTTAAGGAGAAAGAATAATATATGTTTATTTAACAGCTTACGATTCATACAAAAGTAAACGAAAAAATTGCAAAAAAGAGCAACTTCACATTCGAGAAGGGAGTAACTGTCTTGCATTGAACCGTCCGGTATATCGATATGGTAATGTTAGGAGTCATTCTGCACACTTATTTCCAGTTATGCAATGTTAATTCCTCGAGTGCAGTACACAAGATTATAACACTTGAGGAGCACTATGTGTTGTATGTTTGTGTGGAGCACTCGAAGAGTATGAGGAGCCCTCCCAAACATTCTACAAAAGATCTCACTAGATAACACAGGAAATCCGTTTCGATTTCACACCCAGTCTCTTGCCTGTTTAAGTAGACAGCGACCTAGCGACCCGCCCCAGCTTCACACGCGAGTTTTTGTTATGTTACTGTTTAACTCATTGTTATATGAGTAATTTAGAGACGGCAAAAACAAATTGACAAATGTTTCTTTATACACCACGTATTATTCTTCCCCTGGGATATTTTACGTCATCATATTAGTGCAAGGATGGCTCCGGATTAAGATTTGGAGGATCATAACCGGGATCGGGCAACCCTCCACCCTCCCTGACTTCTGGGATTTATGGAAAATTTTCGATAAAGATTATGCTTTTAAAGGTCAAAAATACACTGTAAACTTGACAAAAATTAGAAAAAGTGATGAAATATCTCAAAGAAAATTGATATTTTGATTCATTGAAAGAACATACACAGAAAATATGTGTTTCACTCATCATAGCCAATTTTAGTTTAGACAACATAGAAATATGTGTTTATCATTATGAACTTAGTATATCATAGTAAAAAGCTCCACTAACCGAAAAAAGGACCCAGAAGATGACGCCGTATCGTAAATGAGAGTAAACATTTGAAAAATATACGCAACGGGAAATATATGTACTAACAATATTAACTAAGATTTACTTGGTAATTGTGGAGCTTTAGCAACATTAACAAAGAATGATAAATTGAAAGGCGTTCCTATGTTGCTCATTGTTTTATTGGTATAAAGCTTTTTCGGCTGCATAGCAGCCATCGTCAGTAACGTACACTGAAAAATATAAATGTACATAAAATGACAATAATAAAAATAGAAACATAATATGAACGTATACAATAACTGAGTGAAACAGTATCGAAAGAAGTGTTACTACAGTGCTCTCACATGTAGTGATTGTCCCTCCGTGTATGTCGGGCAGTCTGGACAAACATTCAAACAGGACAAACATTCAAACACATAAATGCATGAAAAAATAACACTAGTCTCTCACTTCACCAATCACCTAGTAGAAAACACACACACATTTAACATTGAAAAGGATTTTTATATTTTAGAAGTAGAAAATAGATTTTGGCCCTGGATCAAATTAGAAATTTTACATATCCATAGTATTCTAAAAAACAACAACATTTCCCTATTAAATGAACAAATCCCTGAATTTAATTTCCCTCTCATGAAACTAGCCTTCAAATGCCTTCCCTCTCACCCCCAACTCTCCAGGACACTGCACCCCACTCCCAACAGTTAAAACCCTCGGAAATTCTTTCCGTCTTCTGCCGCCAGTTCCTGGAAAACTCCGACAGCCGCTTTGTCCCCGCCCACCCCGCAAACTCCACCCACTTTCCATATAATGACCTCCGTTCNATACTCAGGTATGTAATTTTGTCGGTTTGCTCACTCTGTATTTGTTTTCTTTTATTCATTTTTCATTGTTCTTTCCTTTCTTTATTTCAACAACAACCAAAATTACACTTCTTTCGATACTGTTTCACTCAATTATTGTATACTTTCATATTATGTTTCTATTCTTATTATTGTCATTTTATGTACTTTTATATTATTCAGTGAATGTTTCTGACGATGGCTGCTATGCAGCCGAAAAAGCTTTATACCAATAAAACAATGAGCAACATAGTAACGCCTTTCAATTTATCATTCTAACTAAAATTTGTAATGCGTAACACAATTTACTTTATGTGGAATTAAGATTGTCAACCTGACAATTTCATATGAGATTGTCTTGAATATGAAGGCCTAAAAACTTTGTATTAGTAACAGTTTTTAATTGTGTTTCGTTTAACGAAAGAGGAACCTGGGGTGATAATTTTGTGACACTATTGTGAAATGACAGACACTGTTTTGTCAGTGTTTACAATGAGGCGATTTGCATGGAACCACGCCGAGAGGTTAGACAAAACATTTTGAGCGTTGGCGTGTTTACATAGTAAATTAGTGTCATCGGCAAAAAGAACCACTTTGCAATCTGATGTGGAAGACGACATGTCGTTCACATACAACAAAAACAGGACCGAGAATTGAACCTTGGGGAACTCCGCGAGTTAGTGGAATGGTTTCTGAAGGGCAATTGTTACAACACACCACAAGCCCATATGCGATGTGCGTAAGCTTTTGGTGGAGAAGCGGGATTTAACAATGAACCACAACCTTTATGGTAGAGTTCGCTGCCACCAGCTTGGTTTCCCCAAGCAATCAAACACTCGAGTAATAACAATAAAACATTTAATTGAAATTAAATAAAGCTCTGAATATTTACAAATGTAGACAAACTGGCAAATCATAAATACAAGTTTGAACTTGTTATTACTTGATATTGCTATCTAAAAGCAATAATTACACGCAGTTATAACTACTGGTGTTATGAATTAACTCGGAAATCTACCCAGATTATCCGAAGTTCAAAAAGTTCCAAGTTGCTATCTCGAAATAAATAACTGTTCCAAGCTATGTTATTCGCGCCTATAGCAAGTAATAGAATTACCGCAGCAATTCTCAGTGGTCTGACGACCAAACTAACCAAGTTACATATTAAATAACTTGCGTACTTCTATACGCTTTCGCACTTGTCTCAAAGTCTGAAAGCCTCCAGTATAAAAGTCACTTAGGATCTGCAAGCCTTCCAATTTATACAGGAGCGGAGGTCACGTGACTACACCTTCGCCACTTTTACTGCGCACTCATCAGCTAGGTCACCCCTCAGATTCCGCGAACACTGCGTTCGTCAGGCTGACCATTATTTTTGGCAATCAGTGGAACATTCCCTTCACGCTCACCTTTCTTCTCTGAGGGCGTTCATCTCAGTTTCCAGAAGTAGATGGGTACTGGTCAATCTCTTCACGATACGAGAGATCTTAACGCGCACCTTTCCTTGTTTGGGCGGCGACGGGCATGGCTCTTATTCGCCTTCGGAATTTCCGGCGAGCACAGTGCTTGAAAATGTTATTTCAAAATATATACTGACCACGATGTTACAGCAATGCTGAAGTACTTTATTTTTAGTACATGATATCTCGACTCGTTGATATCTATTTTTTAAGTAGGAAGTCGGCCACTGATGCGCAAGTCCACGAATGCCAAAAGACTAATTTTGAAAGGAGAATTTTGTGATCAAGGACATCAAATGCTTTAAATAAATCAAGAAAAACACCCTGAGGATTTTCTCCATGGTCAAGAGAAGTGATAACATAATTTAAGTAAGAAAATATGACGCTGATGGTGGAAAAGAATTTCCGAAATCCGTGTTGATCGTCAGAGAAATGCTATTTTTTGTACAAAATCTAGAAGACGCTTATAGAACAATTTTTCAAGGATTTTTGAGAAAGTGGAAGTGAACATAGAATTTGGATTAATATTTTCAGAGGACTTTGGTTTTGAGAGATTGAATTAGTAATTTTACTTACTTCTGAGAAATAAGAATTAAAGAAATTTGCGATGTCCTGAGGATTTAATACGATTTTGCCGTCGTTTAGTAGAGGAATGTTATCTCCGCGTTTTTCAGGTGCCGTGTAATTTTTAACAATATTCCACATGGTTTTGGTCCGGTTGTTCGATTTTAGTATCTACCTGTCATTTTCCTTAACTTTAGCTGCATAGACTACTTTTCGGAAAATAGTCTTATATTTACAGAAATAATCATGGAATTCGGGTGGTTGGTTATAGAGTTATGAAAGATAATTTAAAAGGCGTTTGATTTTGAAAAAATTCTTATCCCTTGGGTGATCCATCTATTGTATTTCCTTGTGTTAATTAACTTGCGTTCTATGGGAAAGCTAGGGTTGTAATATTTTAGGAATTTTGAGATAAATGCATTTAATTCGTCGTCGGTGTTTTGGCAATTGTAAACATCTTTCCATGTTTCTTCACGCAAATAATTTATAAATATGGTTAGGTTTGTGTTATTAAACTCACTTGAAAACGTGTAAAGGATTTTAAGTGGTTTTAGTTTATCTTTCATAGTCAATACTTGAGCAAGGTGATCGCTGAATTCGGCGATAAACACTTCAGAGAAACATGAGATTCAATTGTTGACGATAATCTGATCTAGCAATGTTTGAGATGAAGTGGAGAGACGAGTGGGGTCGTTTATCGTAGTAATAAGGTTGAAGGTGTCGGTAAGATTCTTCAATCGATTAATTGGTGAATGTGCAGAGTCGAATGTATTTAGGAAAGCGATGTTGAAATCACTACTTATAACGATAGATTTATTGGATTTACGTGCAATATGTTTTAAAATAATCTCGAAATTCCGAAAAAGTATGTCAAGATATGATTGAGGTCTATAAATACATAAAACAATAATACCTACGTTGGTCAAATTAACTGCTGAAAATTCGAACACGCTATCAACGCAGAAGTTCTCGTAGTCTGACAATTGAGAAGATAAAATATAATTACGAACGTAGATACACGTACCTCCGTGGGAATGTTTTCCTTTAAAATTTTGCAGACAGTAAAAACTTGCTAAATAATAATTAGAAATATAAGTATAATTGATGTTGTTAGTTGAAAGTCATCGTTCTGTGAGACATAGCAAATTGAATGGATTTTCATGTACAAGAATTTCAATTTGTTTGAAAGGGATTGGACATTGTGATGAAATATAATTATTTTATTTTCGCGAAGAGTTTGTGATTCTCGAGAAATGGAATCGAAGTTAGATTGTGGAGGAAATTATGAATTTGGTAGAGCTTCTTTTCCTGGATCAAGCCCGCACACTGCACCCGAACGCGATTGTCAACTTCGAGTACCACATCGTACTCCTGAGCGCAAGTTGTAACTGTGTATGGGGGCGGAAGGAGATGTGGATGTAGGAATAGATGAGGAAATAGATGAGTGAGATGAGGAAAGAGGAGGCGAAAGTTCAGGGACCGGGGAAGAAATGGGTGTGGTGATGGGAAGGGGAGGGGGTGATGATGATGTAGGAGCAGTGGGTGGTGGAGGGGGGGAGGTGATGAGGTGGGAGCATAGGGAGGTAGAAGAGGAGGTGTAGAATTGCATGAAAGAGCAGGAGGAACATGTGAGGTCAGCTGCGAAGCTAGGAGAGAACCGAAGTGATAAGTCTCGGTAAAGTCAGGTGTAAATGCTCGGTACAGTCCCTGGCAGTCAGGTGTGGTTGCAAATCCAAAAATTGTGATTTTTGTGTCTGCCAAGTGGTGTTTTAGGGTGATGTTTGCCAGGGTAATTTCGTGGTTTATTCGTGGAACGTTGAAGCGTGGAGGCAGGCTAGAGAGTACTATGTTGGTGTGCTGAGAGGCCGTTTGTAGTTTTTGTAGATGTTCAGAAGTGTTGAAATGACCACCCAAGTTAATATCGTTCTGCCCACCTATGATGATTATTGTGTCCCGCTATGTGAGTTTTTAATGTAGGTTTTCAGTTCTCGAATAACTTCAGCCAAACGAGTGTTTTGCTTGAAGATACCGGAAACTGAGAACTGGTTGGGGAGCAATCCTCGCAAAACGGAGGACATATGTCGACCGTGCGAATCAGCTAATATGAGCACGTTTGATTTCTGCGTGGAAGTGTTGACTTCATCTCTTTGTTGCTCTACTTTACGTGGTTTTTAGCGGTTGTGCTTACCAGTGCGTGGTTTGCGAACAGGTTTGGGTACTGGACGGGAGGGGATGAAACGAGTAAGTAAGGGAGGAAACTGAGACATGTCATCTAACACACTAAACCTATTTTGAGTTAAGAGTTGGGCTGGTGCATGGGTATTTGGTCGAACCGAGTGATAGCAGTGCATACATATAAATATAACGAATTGGATAACCAATGCCTTTTCATTATAACATCTTATCAATACTAACAGTCGAGGAACTTCGCATCTTATCTTTACGAACGCTTCTTAAAAGAATTTTTGAGCTATCGGAAGGTGTATGACACGGACAATTTTATGTTGTTTATTTCCATAAAATAAAAGTTTGTGTTTCTGAAGTTTTTTTGTAGTTTTGTGAACATGTGAACAAGCAAGATATTGTAAAGAAAATGCATACTTCGGCAAGTATTTACTTACCAGCCATTCACTGTCCTATGAATTCCATTTGTCCTAGGAAACACTTTTATAAACATTTCGCGCGACAAGCTTTTTGGAGACAAATAATTCAACTTAAAATATTAAAAGATTTTCAGGGATAAAGATAGAAAGTACGTTTATTTTTATTAGGATCTTTCAACGTGAAAGTTTAGGTGGAGCAGGGAGAGCGGCATTCATTTCGCTTCTGCATTCCTATGGGTGTTTTAGAACTTTCATTGTGCACACTGAGATTTCGTAAGATTGCGCTTTGTTAGATAAAAGATGGATTTCTATTATTATACAACTGTATGATATGTTGTTACAACCTCTGTGTTGTACATCTATATGTATGTTAGATAAAAGACGGCACTAATTCCATAACATTTGAGGAAAGCGACATAATAAATGAGCACCTTGTCGATGCGCCAAAAGACCTCGCTCCGGCGCGAGGTAAGTGCCAGGACACATTATTTGCGTTTGCGGAGCGCAACATTCGTTTGGTTTTATTGAGGTGGCAACCATTTTCACAAGATCAACTGTCTTATTAACAGCAAGATATTGAGTCTACAATATTTTGGGTACCATTTTAACAAACTGAAATATAATGCTTATTAGAGCAATGCTGGAGACAAGTATAAAATGCAAAGTTAATTTCTTCGTAGAATTTTCTGAAGCTTTCTTATTTTTGTGTTTTTTTTAAATTTCTTCATGAATTCTTCGGTTTGAATTCTTGTCTTTAGAGACTTTCGTTTTGTAATTGTCAAAAGTTTTGGTGTAGTTTTAGTTAAAACGCGAGAAATGCGCATTTTCACATCTATATTTTAAAGCTTTGCATTTCAATTATTTGTAACATATGTTCCTCAATATGGGCACTATAGCATACCATTTTTGTGAAATCATGGTGTGTCTTTGAGTCATATTGTCAATTTGCATCGTGTTCTGATTTTCATTGCCCGAGTATTTGCGTATGAACCAAACACAACTTCCCAAAAATCTATTAGAAGTCAGGGTAGGGAAGTTTCAAAATATTGTGTAAAAAGGTCGTAAGTTGTTATTTATTTCTTATGTAAGTATATTTCACCATTACTGTGTATTGGCATTTGTATATACTAGGTCTATTTCAATGATTTAAAAAAAATACTAAATTAGTGACCGTGTATGCTTAACTGTAAACAATAAATAGTTCTTTAAACATTTTCATTATACATAGCTGTGTGAATTACAATAAAAACGTTGTTTAGGTAGCGGGCAGTTGCATGGATGCTCAGTACAAGACATGCGCCAAGCATGCCAGTTTTCGTCCTTCCTTCCACCCCTATTCCTTCCACCCCTATTCCTTCCACCCCTATTCCTTCCACCCCTATTCCTTCCACCCCTATTCTTTCCACCCCTATTCCACCCCTCTGACGCCCACTCCACTGACGTTCTGCAAGTGTCATAGCACGAGCGGAGCAGAGCGATTTTTGAGCGGCGATTCTCCGCTCAAAAATTGCTCTGCTCGGCCACGAAATCGCAAATGAGTCATAGCACTAAAACCTTTCATTATCTTCCAATCATATCATTTTCTTCGGACTATTATGTTTTAATGTTCGTTCAAATTCAATGAATGCTTTATCTTGTATTTATATTTATTGGACTTTCAAGTAGTGACAAAAGAAAACATAGTTCAATTTGAAAACCAGTAAAAGTAAATATATCTCTGCTGGGTTTTAGGTTGCCCAGGCGACGACACGTCGAAACGTTAACTTTTTTAATTTCGACACGGCGTCACCTGGACAATCTAAATCCCATCGGCTGCGGCCGCGGAAGTCTTCGCAATTATTCGCACACGCGCTGTTAAAAAAGCAACGAATACGTCAAATTATGAAGTATTTAACGCTTCTATTTTTAATAAATTTTCTTTGATAATTTGAGATAACCTTTGTAAATGTTTGTAAGGTGTCCAAGACCTTTTTAGAACTCTTTAAGACAAGCAATATTATTCCCATGACTTTCACATATCTCAAACAGTTTCGGTAGGGTTCACAAATACACATCTCCGAATGATTTCCTTGATTTTTTTCGACTTGATTCACATTTACCATCTACGCCCATTACTTATGTTACCTGAAGTAGAAAAATATGCAATAAGTCCTTACCCGAGAACACGTCAATTAATTGAAAAAAGAAGCACATAAATCGCGTCAGTGGTTCTTTTCTGATAAGCGTACTAATGGAAAGACAATCAGGCGTTGTTTTATAAAATTACGCCATTTACACTCCTCGAGTATAAAAGAAGATTTAGAAAAAGATCTAATAGTTTCACCATGTATCAATCACATATTCAGCATTTAATAGGCAAACGAAGACTTCAGTCCATAAATCGAGGGTCTTCTGCTTATTGTATTGCCAAATTGAGAGAATTTCATTTTCATCAAATTAAGACCATATAACGTTAAACAATAATTTTGATGATCCAACGCGACAGGGGAAATGAAGTTACTTTATTATTACGGAAACCGTTCTAGTTGTAGGTCGGGCGCTGGTTGTATACTCATTGTTTCTTAAGTTGGTGGTAATTGATGCTACTAGTCTATTTGTTACGCATGTCAGTATGTGGTTTCATCACGTGCCAATTGGAGAATCCATTTTTCGCTGCGCAAGAATGTTTGTTCAAAATATTGGCATAAATTTCAAGTAAAAAACAATGTAAATTAATTTAAAAATCTGTAATTATTTCTGTATGTATTTCAGAGCTTTCATACTCTCTCAAAAGAAAGTCAAAGGTAAATAGATTGAATATGAAAATACATGGCTTCACCTGAAGCATTTTGTCTTGTTTTTTGGGTGAGTCTTATACAACCTTGCAAAAACTCCATGTAATACACTGCAGTGCGTGCTAAAATTAAATACCTTTAAAGTTTAAATTATTTTTAAGAAAAAATTTGGCTTTTAATCTGTAAATAAATTTCACTATGTGTTTCGAAACAAATTTAAAACTGTCTATCAAAATAATTATTCCGTTTTTCGGCACTAGAAAAAAAATACAAACATTTAGAAGAATCAAAACTGCCATATGTGTAACTTTACATGAGTTCCTGAACGAAATGAACGAAAAGGCGAAAAGAAAAATAAATGGAAGAACGAGTGAAAGTGATAATGAATATGAAAACGATAGCAATACCTGTAGTGGATGTGGTGGAGCATTTAAAGATGATTTTAGGGGAGAAACATGGGTGCAATTTATCAAATGTTAGTTGTGATTCTGTACTACATTGCTTCTTATTATGTGGTATTTAAATGGAATAGTATGCTGGATATTTTAAGACATTAATTCTACTTGGAATTAATTTTTTTCGTCACTTCGTATACGAGTTTCCTTGAGCTTAATCTGTCATTGAACCTAGCCTGCCTTTTGTTAAAGCAACAACCTTATCTCTTGCCGTGTTATTTCTCACGTCATTAATCTCCATTGTTCTAATCCTTTGAAGACTCACAGCTTGTGAATTCTGTATTACCTCAGTAAGAATGTTCTTTTCATGCGGTCTGAAACTTCGTGAAACCTCACTGCAATAGAAAAAACATTTAAATTTCTTTGAAAATCAACAATAGAAAGCAGTTGTATGCGTAATATAGTGTAATCTGGTAGTTCCCAAAAAGAAACATTACCATGGGCGTCATGCACACGACAGCAAAAATTTAATTATAATATAATTTAAATTTTTAATATAATATATATAATTTCTTTCTAACTACAAAGTTCTTTACTCAAACTGTTATTTCATATCTACATTTCCTAAAATCTACCAATTCATATGTATTGTCATACTATTATGTGGAAAGTAATATGATTAGAAATATAATGAAAGTGTTACTGTAGTATGTAATGAATGGTTTATATTAGGTGTACCTCTGGCAATGGTTTGTTGATGAAGGGCTCAAAATGTTTGGCAACCATTGCAGTAATCATTCGAATACGAGATGCACTTTTCTGCCGTTATTCAATCGTGAAAATCCGGATGATTTTATGAATTATTTTCTACCGTCCAGACATTGTCCTTTGAATTATTTCTAAGAATTTGTGTTCAATTTCTGATGTTTCCGACGTGATAACGAGTTCAATTTCTGATGAAATTGGTGAATAGAGGGGATCACCCCTTGTTCCTCGTGTTTTTTTCTCGAAAATCACGCTTGGCTTCATCAGGAATGCACCATCATCAGTTGTGATTCTGTGGATTTCAGCAGCTTTGCAGGAAATACGAAGACATTTTGTTTAAATCTTTAAAAAATGTCTCACCAGCACCCTTGATGGATCGGATAATGACGCTAAATGGAAAGACGACTAAGATAACTCCTCTACCAAGTATGATATCTGTTTTACCCCATGCAATGAACGTACGTGCTTCGATACCAGCGAAAGTTAATTTTATTGGAATCTAATAATTTAATTTCTACTTCAATGTTCATTTTTCTTCCAAACTGCTTGGGTGCGTCAAATATTACATATTCGAATAAAAATCCCTTCGTGATTTCTCCAAATATAATAACATATTAATTTTTCTCAGAATAGAATTGAGTTCCTTTTAAAGTTGAACCTCAATTGAAGGGGAAGGTTTCGAGAATGGTCTAGTGGTAAAGGATAGGTGCAAGAAATATTCAATAATGATACCTCGAATAATATTTGTCTAGGGTTTGACTTTTGATATTTTTGATTCAGTATTAAGCCATTCTCTTCACTTATGATACAGGGATTTACCATGATGGAAAATGACAGAAGAGATTAGCCATTTATGGAAGTAATGAAACCCAAATAGTCTGTGATACAACAATATTCTCCGTTACAATTAGTAATACCTGAAATTCCAACACCTTATTGCAGTTTCAATACCATATTCAGTCCTCCCCTTATACTTCAGATACATTATCATTCTAAATAATTGCACTTACTGAAGACGTTCAAGCGTTTTGCTGTTTCATGAGATATACCAGCTGTGAATAACCGAGGCATTGATCGCGTGAATCTTTCGATTCTGGTACAAACCTTCTTCCTTGAATCCCCATTGATAACCGTTTACATTGTATAAAGAGATCACTCCCAAGTCACTCCCAAATATATTTTTAAAAAACATATTTTTATTAAATCAAATGGAATATTTTTCGATAGTTTTTACTACGTGTAAACATCATTCCTTTCGCTTCGGCAAGCTTGAACGCATTGTGAAAAATCAAGCTAAAGATTCTTTGGTATGTATAAATAATAATATTTAACATATAAATACGTAAATACTCACATTGAAAAACTAGAAACATAATCCTAGACGGAAATGATAAAATATAACAGCCCTTTCATAGTACCCGGAAGCACCTTAGCGTGCAGGGATATAGAATAGGTAGGAGTTGGGATGTTAGCTCGTACAAAATTCTATTAACGCCGTTTCAGACTTCGTCTTCGAGGAAAATTCGAAAAATTATATTTTACCCCAATTTAGACCCCTTACTCCAATTTACCCCCCTTTTAAATCAGAATATTCAAAAGCCATTCCTTAGAGAGCCTGTACAATACAGAAACATATTCTCAAAATTTGAAACATATTCTCAAAATGTTAAGTTCTTATATTCATTTTTTTCTCCTCTTCATTGATGAATCAGAACAAAGTCTTATAAGAATAGATTAACGTAGATCAAACGAAATGTGAAATTTATGACCATGTGACATATTCTGAGATCAAGTAATATTTTTGCCAAATTCTATCAAGATAATTGCAGTTATCTAGACCTCAAAGTCTACATGAACAAATGAGTCCACTATCATAAAAATGAATTAGTAAGGATTCAATTTATCTATCACAATGCATTATTCATAAAAGATTCTTTGGAGCCAACTTTAAGAAAAGTTTCGAAAGTAGACTTCAGCCTACGGAAGAAGTACCCTTACATTCATAATTTCAAAATCTGTAGAGAATACGATTCGATGATAAGAATCTACTCCAAAAATAAAATGGAAATGAAATTAACCGAACCATCACATTACATATTTTATGCATTAGTGGACTGGTAAATGGTATTCTAAAACCAGTATATTTCAATTTTTTCGGTATTAGAGTTCACTTCTAATGGTATCACTCAAAATCTCACTACCAATCCTTTCATATTACTTAAAGAGAAAGTAAAAATTAGAAAAATTCATCCCAGAAAGTGACCGGAATTCATTTAGTTGAACATTTTTGTAGCCGTGGGTTTCAAATGTGACATGGGAAGGCATGGGGCATGATCTGGAGATATCTGATTTTTACTTCTGCATCTGTAAGTTTACTTACACGGCAATGATGCGTACTCAATGAACTTTGCCAGTCTTGCTAGTTAACGTTAGCTGTATAAATATCTTGTGACGTGCATAATTGTTATTTTAAAAAAATATTACATTCAAAGTTAGAGTACAATGGGAAGAATTATCGTAGAATATGCCTAATCAACCGAAAAAACAACTTTGCCGAAATCAAATCAAGGAGCCTAGTCCCCTGCCCACCATATATTTTAAGTCGGTACCAGAGCATATCTTCCGTTCACCTACACATAGAGAAGAGATGGAATGATGATGGTCAGATGAAAATGGGAACGAACCGAGAAGTCCGGACTCTCCTGCACCGACCGCACAGGTGTTGACTACTTCACCACCGTTCGCCTTCCATAATTGTTCACCATTTTTATTCAGCCATGCAATCCCAGACACACCCTCACACACAGGATAACTGTACAAAGGCAACATACATGGTGTGAACTTCGTATGACAGACTTTTCTCGTCACTTGCGATTTAGGTTTCTCAGGAATATCTATATTATTTGATCTTACACACGAAGAAATGTGATGGAAAGGAGGGTCAAATGAAATTGGCGGTGAACCGCGAATCTCTTTCATTGCACTGTCGTTATCGCGTTAATGCAAGTATGACCGAAAATTTTACTCTTCTGAACCAATGGCTACAATATACCCCAACTCATAATTCATCAAGGTATATATTTCATTCATCAAAAAATATTCATCAAGAAAACGATAGTAGAAAATCTCTCGACAATTTCGGGGAATCTTGACCAACACAAGCTTTTCGACTAAAATAAACTTGAAATTGTCATAATTCTCATATTTACCACTGTGAAAGTTATTTTGCAAAATAATATGAACAGCTAGAAGTTATATCAGAAATATTATCAACGGGAAATTCGTCGTGTAGACATATCGGATTTAGATGTAGGACAAACGGAGGTGTTCTACCTTCAAGTTATCGGGAGAAGCGTTCCCATGTTTGCCAACAAATCCAAAATTTCAAGATTCTTCGTTGATTAGGGAATGGTTCACAATGTTTTGGGAATCTAATAATGAGTCTCAACTAATTGCAATTAATAATGCTAAATATAAGTTCAATTAATTATTTAAATTGCCTCCAACGCTGTAATTTTTGGAGCATAACCAATATAATTTTAAAGCTTAAGTATTGTAGTTAAAACACAACCAAACCGAAACAGATCAAGAATTAAAATATATTTGCAAGAAAAGTATGCACAAAACTGTGGTATTAATGTACATTTAAATGCAAAAATTGAAATTCAACATCTCAACACAACAGAGTGATCGTTCTTAAGCAGTTGATAAAGCAGTTTTTTGGCGTGTCTCTTATTCTTTTTTTTTCTTTTTCACATATTTGCTTCGTTTTTATAGTGCCTATTATTCATTAACTTCAAAAGTCATTAACTGAAAATAAAACAAAAATAATTATTAAAATCGTAGCTTTCAGTAAATAGAGCATGGGATGTTAAGCTCAAGATGTGAAAAGATCCGGTGGAGCGACGGTAATGGCGAATTTACACATGGGAATTTCTAAGTCAAACATGATCTCACATAGTAACAAAAATATAAATAAAAAACTCATCGAATTCGTGAAATCTATTTATCTTTATACACTTACAACAAAATATAAATAAACAAAGTTAAACTATAACGCCGTTCATACCACGGTAGTGCTAGTATTCACTGGCATCGCTCCGCGTTGACATTTGTTACTTTCTTCGTACATTCTGGGTTCGTAATTGCCAATAAGGATGAAATGGCCGAGAACTATTTAATCGGAAGAGTACCAGATTTGTATTTTGTCAGGAAAGGTGACACTCCATGGAGGGCCCGAGAAAAAATATTAAGTCACCATTTTGTATTAAACAATATGTGATAAAATGTTTATTAGTATCTTGAGCTTATAGGTTTATTAAAATATACGATCTTTCTGGTGATTAGTAACTTTTTTAATCATGTATTGGATATGTACAAAAAGAAATTGGTGCAATACTAAGGGCATTTCATTCTTATATGACCCATGTGTAGGCCTATATTTGTAATGAAAGGGCAAACAAGTATCCGCACGAAGTCAGACCAACATAAATTGAAGTAAGAAGCATTGGCACTAGACTAAGGAAAAATGCGGAAGCAGGTCCAAATACAATTCCATTTCGAACTGTGCGTTCTATTAAGGAACAAGTCCGTAATAAATAAATTTTTGTCACTTCACCTGAATGGTTTAGCTTACGCTAAAATGTGAATAAGCAAATCGATTTCAACCTGCTAATGTAAAAACTGCCAGTTCCTGTTGATTGTGAACAATATGAGAAATTTCTGTGAAGAAATACAATATTTGAAAAATATTTCTTAAATATATTGAATACATTTTTAAGTTAAGTAGAACTATAGTTATTCACATTTGTGGTCACTTTAGAACATTTTTCCATGAATGATCTCTCTCAGCATGTAGATATGAACTTATTTATTGGGACATTTTTGCTTTTGACAATACATTCTTCAACATTTTCTCTTGGACCTTGTTTCTCAGACATTATGATTTGGAAGGAGAGAAGATCCTCATTAAATTTCCCATAGGTGCGTTCAATGCTCAATAGGCGCGGCGCATAATTTATCAGCTTATATGACAATATCCACCGCACTAATGTGTTTGTCCTCTGGCGTACTTATTTTCCAATATTTAAACAACAAATGAAACTAATGTACAGACATGTCAATGATCATTTAAAGCCTGAGGTGTAGTGCTAAATTTTGCAGAGTTGGCACTGTCGCTATAGAAGAGCCAACTCTCCCTGTCAATAGTGGCGGTCTGGCAGGCATCCTGTTTATTAGCTCTAATTTTGATACATTGTATTATTTTGATGAAAAAAGTTCTTTTTATAACAGTATGCTTCTTTTCGGTTTTTTTCAAACTTGTACAAACTACATCATTATCATAGGACCTGTCTACACTGAGTGAATTCATTCGTCCATCTGTTCAAACAGGAGTGCCACTCCCACGACCAAAGCAGTATGAATACTTATCCGCTCCACCATATCCCTGTTTAAAGCGTTCACCCCAATAGATGCGGCGCATGCTTTAGCAGCCTTTATGACAGTATTGTACCCACAATAGTTTTTATCCTCTGGCGTACATGTTGTCCAGTACATAAGCAACAAATAAAACTAAGTACAGGCATATCCATGATTACTCCGAGGTATAGAAAATTTCTTTTTCAGATGTGTACTTCATTCAATATTATGTTTTCAGGCTGAGACACCCTTAAAACATAATAATTACATCAAATCAATAGAAAATAGACTTATCTCGTTACCTCTGTCCCATATGTGAATACCGAAGTGATATTCCAGTTAACCATAGAGATGCCATTAGAAGACAAAAAGCAAATAGGGAAAATGGAGATAAACATCACAAGAAAGTCACCACAACGAATCATATGTTGACCCTGCGCGCACCTTTGCACCTCTCTACCCTATTTGTTATCCCAATGAACACGTGCTACTTTTCAAGTTTTTACAGTATTTTCACTTCTGATTTGTTTAATGACGACTCATTGATGACTCTACAATATTTAGTATCATATACTTCATGAATTATTTAAATGCATTTTGCGTTTACGTTGAAGTATTTTTTCATTTTCTCTTTCCATTTGGGACCAGCCAAACGGTCTCTTCTCTTTCTTCCTAAAACGACACCAAGCACAAATCGTAGAACTGTTAATCTGCAAACGGAGACTCACTATGTTTGAAGAGAGGAGCTGTTTGCGTCGGCCTTATCCAGACTGAGTCCGCGCCGGGACCTTGAGTATTCAAGTAGAGGCTGCGCGAGAGGAAACCGGGGTCTCTCTCAAGGGCGTGTTAACGCTGCGGCACTGGTGCCGTTGAAGTAGGTCGCGCGGGGCTTGAGCCGCGGTCCGGCACACCTACACTCATGCACTGAAAGGAAGGCAAAATACGAGAAGTCACTTAACACCCGGGACTTCATGTGACTGCATTCAGATCACATGCTGGCTTGAAATGACTTGAAAAGTACCAAGGTGGATTTCACATTTGGTAAAAAATAATGTGTTCTGTTAATGGTCTACTATTGCTCAAGCTTAAGTTGAACAATGTAAATATTAATCTAATGTATAATAAGTGTATTATTTCAATGAGATACAATATTTGTTTCCCATTGTCCCAATAATAAAAACACCATGGTTAAGACCACACTGTAGAAGTGGAAACTTCAATTCCAAAGATAAATAATTCTATATTTATCTCGAATGAGGATTCACATTAATGAATGATTAATAGAAACATTTATTATAAATTCATTTTGATTACTGATAATGCATTGGAACATTAAATAATGGATACAAAACAAGTATCTCGCATATTCTTTGTGATACCCCTTCAACTCCCGCTAATCATGGTATAAGCCATTCCACGTATGAGCGTTCTCGTAGATAGCTCCTAAAACCTAAATATTATTCTCAGCAAAATATAGTCTAGTCTCCTCTCATCTTTTGACTGCTCTGACGACCTGGCTGAGAGCTCCAAATAACGCTGCATACACATAAGTTTATAAAACAACTGTTTGAATTTTCCCTTGCTACGAGAATCAGAACCTTCTTTAGTGTATATGAATAAATTTGTGTAATGTGTAGTGTCATGCAAAAATGACGTTATCTCCCTCGCGTCTTTCCTCGGGGATATCTACACAGCCACCACCCCAATTTATTGAGTGGAATGAACTGTTCTTAGCTCCGTTTGTGATGGCAGCCCATGCGACATGGAGCGTCGCGCATGTCAACGTTGATGCGGCGACGGGTGACAATTTCTTGGCTGCGTTGGAGATACGCAGCGCCGCGCGGCGTCCAATGCAATGTGGAGACAGAACCTAACCTCATGTCCGATGGCATTAGTTGATAGCCTTCTTTTCGAATGTGAAGCAAAATCTGTTACAGCACCTCGAAGAACTTTGTGACGTTCATTATGATTCACGTTATTATGATCCACGGAGCGATTAACGGAATCCTTCCAGCGAAAAACTAATTCCGGCATAATTCTGTAGCGATATGAGAAAAATGCTTGCATGCAAAACAAGAAGCGTGAGCATTGTGAGGGGAAAACACGATCATTTACGTTTCATTAATTCAATATAGCGAGTTTACCGCTCAAACTTGCTGAGCTGTAGAACCCGTATGTTTAGATATAAATGACACTCAAAATAAAATGACAAGAAGGCACTAATGAACGCTTAAACGGCATTACAGATTTACAAGGATTTTTTTGGAATAAAGTGATAATATATTTTTGAAACTACTTTTGTGTAGCTAATACACTCGACATAATATACAACTACCGTTCTTATCAACCAATACGGAGCAAATTGATAAGACGCTATCTGGTTCTTAAAAATAGAGGAAGCAAACACAAGATCAAAAAGAAACACAGATTTCATTGACTTTGAGTAACGTTTCAACAGATAAAGTTTTCCAGAGAATTATTCGAGCAGGTGTTTCGTGGTTCGTGAATTAAAGATACGTTGACTGCTAATTGCTCTTAAAATTGCCGATATGTACTTCTGGATATTTCCTGCCAGATACCTAACAATCAGATCCACATAAGATGATGGCTGTAGAAAGTATGCTACGACAAGAATAAAGCTGATACCAATGCGAAATTTGTAAAAAAAAATATTCTGGATATTTTCAGTAATCTAATACACCCTGTTAAATTACTATAATTATGAATACCTCCGAAAAATTTTCATTAAAGTAAATTTTTTATATAATTGTAAATATAGGAAAATAAATTTAATTTCAAGTTGTATTCATATTTCTCTAAAACTGATCATATTTTATTTATTAATTTATGTAGGTAAGAAAATATTATTTCCATAATTATATTGACGAAGTTTTACTTCAGCTGTATGTTCTGAAACATATCCATTTTCTTCTTCTTCTTATTATTATTATTATTATTGCAGAAAATTCATTTGCACATGTTTGACGTTACGGTCATTTTAGGGCCAGGATTATATTTTCATGCATTTCCTGCTCACCAAGATTGAATCGCTCACTTTTCTTCAGTATGGTATGGGCCACTCCAGCAGTTCTCTTTCATAACATGCGGTTTCTTCCTCCCACACCTTAGCACATAGGTATGTCACATGAATATCCCATTCAGTAGAGTTCCATGTTGGCCAAAATTGACTTCGTCACACCACGCCGAGTGCCATTCACCTTATTTGAGATACGCATTAGAAGTGTGAATTATTTGCTCATGTAATGTGTTACTCAAATGCTTGACAGTACAGATTCACATGACAGACGTCATTGCTCAAAGGTCAGGAAATTCGAGCATAATAAGAATTGATCATGTGAATTGTGATAAATAATATTCGTAAGCATTTATCACACATGTTTGAATGTTCATGTTATGAGCTGCAGACAGGTTCCCCAAAACCGGACACCACATAAGAAACTTTCAATGTGTGACTTCAAACAAAAGAAACGTGGCAAAAAGTAAACAAGAAACAATTGTACAGTAGAAACGTTTGAAATGAATGATATTTTATTTCCGGAACGAATCCAATATTTCTTCATAATTCACATAATTCGGTCGAAGTAAGGTTCAACAGATTCACTTATTTATGGATCACAGAAATTTATCATTTACTCAGTGCAATATAAATCCGTTCATAAATGGAGGATACTATAAGGTCCTTGACAACCATTATATATATATATATATATATATATATATATATATATATATATATATATATATATATATATATATATNAAAATTAACATAACGCACATAAATATCAATCAACACACCCTGCAGAGGGTTTATTTTCGACTGAATATGGGCTTGCGAACCCACGGTCCCGTGCTGGGGACTGGTACTGCGCCACTAGTCCCCGGACACCGTAAACTTTGGGCGCGCATCAGCGACCACCATTGTTGGTGGAAAGAGCGGAAATCTCTTGCCTTCATTGGCCGGGTCGCGAGGACGGACTAAGCCTCTATAAAAAATAACCCTCAACCTCAAGGTATGTTACGCGCCAATGAGGCGAATGGGTGTTGAGGATAAACACTCGTTAGCGGACAACCTCTAGGGTAACTGCCGCACCTCAGTTGTATTAGACTTAGTGGCGTGATACGGGGGCTCCACGTCGCCGAACATTTCTTTTCCTGGACTCGTGGGACCAAACTAGCAAGCCCATCTAACTCCTCACCTTGCGGATCTGGTTGGACCGTAGGGGTTTCCTGACACCCAATCTTCTATGAAGCAGCAGCAGGTTCACAGCCCTCCCGCTACAGAAAGTAAGAAAAAGTCACAGAGCATTCCATATGAGAATGCTTTTCGTAGTGAAAGACGCGGAATTAAAAAAACATACGCGGCAGGCATACAACTTATAGTTTTCCATATACTGCTCTGAGTGTCCACTACTACCGGACAAATACATCATTGCTCCGCGCGAGTTCCCTACTCTACCGGGAGAGTGTTGCAAGTAAATGGAACATATTTGCTACACGCAGAAATAACGCATTTTGTGTAAAAATAATGCAATCTTAATAACGGTACTGACGTAAAAATGACGCATTTCCACAAAAATATGGTGGTTACAATTGTGAACATGTAAATATTTTTCGATCAAGGACTGGAAAGAAGACCATTCGAAAACTAAGATACCGGAAAATTACCAAATCTTGAAGGTATGGCGTATCAAATGGGAGAGTATTAAGAGTAAAAAAATCATGATTTAACGTGGCATATGGAAAAACAATTAAAGTCTTGTTGTACAGGTTACATCTATCGGTCCCCCAAAAAATGTATTTTACATTTCACTATTTCATCATATCATATCGTAGACCTACTTAATTTTTGGACGTGTATAGTTTATTATATCGCAATTAATTTTTGGACATATATTGTTTATTATGTCGAAAATAATTTTTCGATATTATTTCACATAATCTTGCAGCTATTTCGCACCACAGGTTTCACTGTGGTTTAACACGTTGACTGCCGCAATGCATTTAATAATAATAATAAATTTATTGTCAAAAAACAGTACAGACTGCGTATGACCACGTGGATGACAATAAACTAATTTACTCTCCGGAAGCAAGCAAGGGACCATCCCATCAATTCCGATCAAGGGCCGTAAGGCAGAGGCGGATTCAAAA